>CABHPQ010133487.1:990-33590 GCA_902168405.1 Peromyscus aztecus
TGGAGTAAGGATTGGTACCCCACCAGAGGACTCTGCTGTGATGTGGATTGGTACTCTACCAGAGGCACTACGGGAAGAACATAGGACAAGCTGGAGTCACAGGTGAAGAGGGAGAATCATCAGGACTCAACAGCTGATGGAGAGACCATGAAAGAGGAGAGAAAAAGTTCGAGTCTCTCTATGCAGCCCACCCTGGCCTGGGCTCGCTGTGTAGACCAAGCTGGCCTTGAAAGAGCAGTCTTCCTGCCTTAGCCTCCCCAGTGCCAGGCTTGCGGCAGATGCCAGCACGCCCCACTGAAGTGACGGCGCTTACTGCTGCCTTTCCACCAATGAGTCTAGGGACAGGCTGGGTGGTGTGATGGCTATTCTTGGCTGTCAGTGTGACTATATCTGGAATTAACTAAAACCCAAGCAGCTGGGTACACCTATGAAGGATTTTTTTAAATTAAATCCTTTGAAGAGGGAAGGTCCACTTTTAATCTGGATCTTTTGAGGTAGGAAGATCCATCTTTAATCTGGGCCACACCTATTGGCAGCCTATATAAAGGACATGGAAGAAGAAAGCTTGCTCTCTTTGCCTGCTTGCTCTCACTCTTGCTAGCAAGTCTACTCCTTCACTGGCATAAAAGCCTACTTCTTTGGCTTTCTAGCACATGTATGTATGTATACGAATTTATATATATATATATATATATATATATATTCATGTATATATTTACACACACACACAGAGAGAGAGAGTTCTGTTCCTCTAGAGAACCCTAATAGAGATATTAAGTTCTATTTGGCAGTGGAAGGTACCCATGATTCATTCAGGTAAAGATGTCCAGTGGTCCCCATTGAGCTGAAGCGCCAAGAGATTTTGGAAACTGGGGACAGCATTACTGATGGCTGAGGGAGCTGCTGCCTTCGGGGAGGTGGCAAAGAGATGAAGCCAGAACTAGGGAAAAGCTTCCCCTGAACTCTAGGCTAGAGCTGGAAGAGGAGCAGCCCAGCTTTAGGGGAAGGGCTAGGACTTCTGGAAGCTGAGCATTTGGAGGGTTGTGCTCTTTGTGGGCAGTCAAGCAAGGAAGGAATGGACAAGGTCTTCGGGCTGTCACGGTGACCTTGGAGAATGCTGTTTCTGTGGTATAAGAGGCCACCAGCCAGAGCTAAATAAGTCCATGAAACCTAGCAACAGCTAGAGGAAGGAGGAGTCCCAGAGAGACCTACATGTGCTTAAATGTCGTTGAGTTCTTTTGGAAAGACCTTATCTGTAGACTGGGGATCTGCATGAGGTCTGGAGTTCAGTTCCCCTCACCCATCTGTAAGCCCTGGGAGGAGCTCAGCTTTAGATAGCTGGAGGAACAATGCATTCCTCATTGTTGTCTGATCATCTCAGGGGCCCTCCTCCTCTTCTTGACGTGTCTTTGCTGGTGTAGAATGCTTTGGGGGAGTGTATCCTTTTGGAGCACGCCGAATTCCAGCTGGTCACCACTGTAAGAATGAAAGACCGTAGCATGTCACCCTGTTAGCGTTGACTGTCAACTTGACACAGCCCAGCATCACCTGAGAAGGGTGTCTCAACTGAGGGATTGCCCACATCAGATTGACCTGAAGACATCTATGGGGGAGGTTTTCTTGATTGTTGGCAGAGGGTTCGTGCCACTGCACGGCACCCTTCTGTGGGTGGGTGGTCCTGGGCTGTGGAAGAAAGCGACTTAAGCATGAGCTTGTGAGCCAGCTATCAAGCAGCATCCTCCCCTGCTTCCTGCTGTAATTCTTTGGCTGAGAGTTCCGTGGTTAAAGGCAATGCTATGTGGGATGGTGTGCAGGCCTACCTGCAAGTTTCTGCTTGAATTCTTGTCCTAATTGTCCTCAATGACCATGATCCAGAAGTATCAGCCAGATCCATCCTTTCTTAAGTTGCTTTTGGTCAGAGCATTTTATCACTGCAACAGAAGTTGCAGGAATTATGACATCCTCACACCCTAGCAAGACATCTGCAGAACTTACCTTCCCCCTCCTCTGAGGGTACAGGGCCTCTAAACACTGTCTCTTTCAATAAATTGCAAGCCAGGTCAGCATCTTCCTGCAAACAAGAGCTCAGAGGTTATGCAGCAGAAGCTTCTGGCAAAAGGGGCCTCTGGGGCTGCCAGCCCAAGGCAAGGCAAGGAAACCCATCTGAAGATGGTATTGTCCACTGTGGACTCAGGGAAACTGGTCATCCTGGGGTCGCTTTTTCAATCCTGCCTTCAAATCAGCCAAAAGCGCCTCCTTGGTTGAGCCTTGTCCCACTCCCAGGATCACAGCTGTTTGCCCAACCCTCTCCCTGGATCCGAAGACCCTCCCCTCCATCTTCTCTCCAACTGAGCTTGTGTCTCTCTCTTCTTAAACTGTTTGCAGGAGACAAGGTCTCCCTATGTAACCTTGTGTGATCATGCCTGGCTCATCTTTGTAAATTATTTTACAATTTTGTTTGGTGTATGTGTGTGCATGTCAAAGTCTGAGGACAACTTTCTGTAGTTGGACCTCTCCTTCACCTTGTTGAGGGAGGAGCTCTCTTGTTTCTGCCACTCTGCATACGCCAAGCTATACCTCCTTCCTGGTCCAGGAGTTCCCAGGTGATTCTTCTACCTTTGTTGTCTTTCATTACAGATGAGCCCCTTCATCCAGCTTTTTGTGGGTTCCAAGGATTAAACTCATGTTGCCTTGCTTGCTTGGCAAGAATTTTCATGCACTGAGCCCCGATCCCATACACTTTTTCTTTTGAGACAGTACCTCATCAGGTTTGCCCAGGCTCATTTTGAACTCAGGCTTCAAACCTGGACTGTCTTGCCCCAGCTGCTGAAGTGGGTGGGATTACAGGTCTGGACTACAGGCCTGGCTTTCAATTTCTTTTAACATTTGGGTGTTTATTGTGTCTAGGCACTGTTAGTTGCAGGAATTATGACCAGGAGCAAGCTTCCTTACTTTATTCTGCATCTCAATACATGCTGTGTCTGCCCTACATCTCTTCCATGGCAGTTCTTCGGTCCTGTAGAAAGATGCAACCTGGCTGCCATGCCTTTATCAGTGGCTACTCAGATCTTAAACTCACACATTCAGTTCCCAGGCAGAAGGATATTCTGGGGGCCTGCCCACTCATCCTTTGGCTGAACCATATGTGCCTGAAGTGACACACCGATATTCAAGAACCCCAGGGATGGGGCCAAAAGGAGGCTATAGGTAGAGAGTGGAGTAAGAGGTTGTGAGGTTCAAAACCACAGGCATTCCTTCCCTACATCTAAGTATTCTATGTCCTGCCCCCATTCCCAACTTGGGGACTCCCATAGAGATGCTTCTGTTGAACCTCACATTCCCTTTCCATGTCAAATGTCCCTAATCTGTGATCTCTTTCTCACGAAGACCAACTCCTTCCCCCTCACTAACACTCAATATCCCCTCCTGTAAGAGAGAATTGGCCATGATGTCTCTAAACCCTTTCCTTCTGGAACTCTTCTGAATTCCCCATGTTCATGGTCTACACTGTGTCCCCAAGGAAAGCAACCCACAAACCAAGGTAGCGACAGCAGACCAGTACAGCCATTCTACCTCTTTCCTCTCTGTCGCTCATCCCGCGAGACACCCGTCACGGATTGAACCAGGGAAAAGTATTACCTCTTTCATATGCCCACCACCCTAGGCACCCCACCATCTTGACCCTTTTCAGGCTCAGGTCTTGCTGTTCCCAGGCCTACGTTGCCCTAGCACAGAAAACACCTAGCAGATAGCTGGGAGTGGGGGTCAATGGTAGGCAGAGTGCTCACCTATTGTGTGTGAAGCCCCAGGCTTCGCCTCCAGTGTAGGGCGAAAAGGGCCAAGGCAAAACACTCTGACTCTGACATGGGAACAGGGGTTGAAATCTCACCAATCCCTGAAGTCTCTGAGCACTCAATCCCACCAATCCCTGAGCACAAAAACCCACCAATCCCAAACCACCCTGGAAAGCTCCGCCCCCTCCCCACCCTATATACACTCCACACCCTATTCAATTTGCTGCCACCTCACCCTAGAGGCAGCCATCCCCCTGCATTCTTCCTTCCCAATAAATCTCTCTCTCTCTCTCTCTCCTCTTCTCTTCTCTTCTCTTCTCTTCTCTTCTCTTCTCTTCTCTTCTCTTCTCTTCTCTTCTCTTCTCTTCTCTTCTCTTCTCTTCTCTTCTCTCTCTCTCTCTCTCTCTCTCTCTCTCTCTCTCTCTCTCTCTCTCTTAAGGATTTATTTATTACGTATACAGTATTCTGCCTACACACCAGAAGAGGGCACCAGATCAAATTACAGATGGTTGTGAGCCACCATGTGGTTGCTGGGAAGAGCAGCCAGTGCTCTTAACCCCTGAGCCATCTCTCCAGCCCCCCAATAAATCTCTTGAATGAGATTTGGGTGATGACTTTCCCCAGAGTGGAACGGAGCAGAGAAGTAACAATTTTTGCCGGAGCGGAGAGGAGCAGAACTGTAACACTTTCACAGGGGAAACCTTCCCCTTGCAGAGCAGAGTTGTTACACTGAGGGGGGACCTAAGCAGAGCTGGAACACTTTTGCTAGGGAAACTTTCCCTTAAATGGAGGAGAGCTGTAATACTTCACCGGACCTGAGCAGAGCTGTAACAACTTTGCTGGGGAAACCCTCCCCTGTCAGGGCAGAGTTGTTACAATGGAAAAACCTTTCCCTGGAGCAGAGTAATGAGTCAATTCCACGAGTCTGTCTGATAATCAAAGGGATTTATTTTGGGTTAACTCACAACAAGCATGAGGGAGTTGGTCACGGGATCCAGGAGGCGTAGGGCGCGGTCCAACGAGGTTCTCTGGAGAACTCTGTCTTGATCTGCAGCACCAGCATCCAGCATCCAAGACCACAGCAAGCACATAAGCATCCCAGGTCTTAACGGGGACCCCCTCAGCCACGCCCCCAGGGGGTGAGCAGGTACCTAGCAGTTACCTGCTGCCTACTAGGGACGGTGCTTCACGGGTAAGGCACACACAACCACCCCTACAGCAGAGCTGTAAGCTACTACCCTTACGGTGACTTTGTGGTATTCCTTGGCTCCCGACTGCCAGGATACCTTTCCATCTGAGCTGCAATGCTTACAACCAGCAGTGCAAAAATAAACCAAACACACTCCTAGAATATAGTTCATAGCTGGTACCAAACTTGTTTCCAGGGGAATCAGAGCAAAGGAAGGCCCTTGGGTTGCTGGAACCTGGGCTCTGGAATCAGAACTCCAAACGTCACATTCTATCTTTATGTGGTTATTTCATACTAGGACCCCACTCTCTGAGCTTCATTTCCATCATCTGTGAATGGGAACAACATCATCCATTTCACTTTATCTCACTATCTCTCACCAACTTCCTCTGGAGGTAGTGAGATAAAGTGAAATACTCAGTGCCTGCCATACAGGAAGACATGCATTCTCTCATCCAGCAAATAGACCTTGAAGTGCCTCTGATGTGCCGGGCCTTGGAGATTCAGCAGCTAAAAGCAGAGTTCCTGTATTCATGCATCTTGTGGCTAATTTGGGGGCTGAAATAAATAGAACTCAGTAAATAATGAAGGAAAAGTAAATACTAGATGTTACAAAAAAAAAGAGAGAAGGCTGGAAAGTAGTTGGTCTTTTTTTTTGTTTGTTTGTTTGGTGAGATTTCTCTCAGGTAAGGATCTGAAGAAATCCTAGCGAAGTAAAAAAGGAGGCTTGCAGACATTGAACTCAGAGAGTTCCAGGCAGGGGAGCCAGGACCCGGGGATTTCAGGGTTTCTATTTGAGACCTAGGTCTCCTTATACTACCTTTGTCTGTTTGTCTGTATGGTTGTTTTTTGTTTGTTTGTTTTGGTTTTGGTTTTTTGAGACAGGGTTTCTCTGTGGAACAGTCCTAGCTGTCCTAGGACTGGCTTTGTAGACCAGGCTAGCCTTAAACTCACAGAGATCCACCTGCCTCTGCCTCCCAAGTGCTGGGATCAAAGGTGTGCGCCACCACTGCCCGGCTTGTCTGTATGTTTTTTAAGACAGGGTCTCTTGTAGTCCTGGCTATCCTGGAACTCTCTATGTAGACCAGGCTGGCCTCAAACACAGAGATCTGCCTGCCTCTGCCTCTTGAATGCTTTGCTGGCCTCTTCTCCCCATGGGTAGTTCTTCCACTTTCAGGAGAGTATAGCCCATTGCTCTTTCTTATTCCCCCTCCCTGTTCCTTTAGACCTCCTCAGCCCTTCTCATAGCCCTATTTCTTTATTTGCATGTGTGTAAAATATGAGTATGTGTGTGTGTTTGTGCATATGTACAGGTAGAAACGAGAGCTGTTTGATATCAGATGTCTTCCCCTATTGATCTCCACTTTTTTTTTTTAAGACAGGGTCTCTCACTGAACTTAAGGCTCACAGAAGCTAGACTAGATGGCCAACTTAGCTCTTGAGATCTGCTTGTTTCTATCCTCTCCTCCGTCCATTCTCCAGCACGAGGGTTATAGGCACACACCACAGCACACAGGAGAGTCTTGGTTTTTATGGTCTTTCTGTGGGTGTTGGAGATCTCAACTCGGGTCTTCATGCTTGTGTGACAAACACATTACTAGATGAGCCCTCTCCCCAGCTCTTCTTAGTCTCCTCTCTGCTTTCATGTTTGCACACTCGCTCACCTTTAAATCTAGTTTTCACAATGAGAGAAAGCATGCAATATACCTCTGAGTTTGCCTTATTTCACTTCCAAACTGATCTCCACCCAGATTCATCCAGTTCCCTCTGGATGTCATCATTTAATTCTTCTTTACAGCTGAATAAAATTCCCCTGCACACACACAAAAATCCCACTATGTATGCGTATCCTGTGTAGAGTGCAGTAATAAACACGCATGTGCAAGTTTCTCTGTGATATTCTGACATGGAATCCTTGGGCTGGGCATGGGACCACAAGCCTTTAACCCCAGCTCTCAAGAGGCAGAAAGGCAGGTGGATCTCTGTGAGTTTGAGGACAGCCTGGTCTACATAGTGAGTTCCAGGGCAGCCAGGACGACATAGGAAGACCCTGTCTCAAACAAACAAACATTTGTTGGCTGTCTGTATTTCTTCCTTTGAGAATTGTCCCTTCGTTGGTCCATTTATTGATTGGATAGTTTAATTCTGGCACTTAATTCCTGGAGTTTTTTTTTTATAGATTCTAGAAATTAATCTCCTGTCAGATACATAGTTGGCAAATCTTTTTCTCCCATTCAGTAGGCTGTCTGTTCATTCTGCTGATTGTTCCCTGTGCTGTGGGGAAAAAAAAAAAAGCTTTTAATTTCATGCAGTCCAATTCAACAATTCTTAGGCTTATTTCATGAGATTTGGAGTCTTTTTCAGAAAGTCCTTGCATATGCCTGTATCTTTTGGTGATGTGGTTAACCAGTGAGTTTAATTAGGGTTACTTGGAAGGGCATAGGTAAAGATAGTTACCGAAGCTTGAGCAACTTATCAGTACTATACCACTGAAATATATACATATAATACATATATAGGTATATAGTACATAACATAATATAATATAAACAATATATAATAATACCAATGAAGAAAATGTCTTTCCCTCCCCCAACAACCATTAGCTGCCTATGGATCCTCAGGGAAGGGTGTGGCCCTGTTAGTTCCTCACCCTTAGCAACTGTGGCACTATTTGAAAGGATGAGAAGGATTGTTGGAGGAAGTATGTCTCTGAGAGTGAGCTTTGAGGTTTCAAAAGCCCAAGCCAGTCCCAGGCTCACTCTCTCTCTCTCTCTCTCTCTCTCTCTCTCTCTCTCTCTCTCTCTCTCTCCCTATGGATCAGGATGTTGTGCTTAAGTTACTACTCTAGTGCCATGCTCCCTGCCGTGATAATAATGGACTAAACCTCTGAAACTGTAAGTGAGGCCCCAGTTCAATGCTTTCTTTTATAAGAGTTGCCTTGGTCATGGCGTCCCTTCACAGTCATAGAACAGTGACTAAGACACTCGGGAGAGGTCACGGGAGTCCCTACTCCCTCCATGAAAGAATTTTAACGGGCTCTATCTTTTCCCCTGTTTTTCTTTTATGTGTGTGATGTTCTGCTTGCTTGTATATTTGTACAGCCAGCTCCTTTGAGGTGCCACTATTCCTTGTGAAAAACACCCTGAAGTTTTTACTTTTATTTATTTACTTGCCCTAAATCAAATCCACCCTACTCGTTTTAAAAATAGAATCAGCCGGACTACAAAACGAGTTCCAGAACAGCCAGACCTGTTACACAGGGAAATCTTGTCTCGGAAAACAAAAAATAAATGAATAAAAATTGACTCAGAGCCAAGCATAGTGGTGCATATCTGTAATCCTAACATTCGGGGGCCTAAGACAAGGCAGAGGCTAGCCTAGGCTGCTACAACTAAGTCCAGCGTCATAAAGAAAGAGGCCACCACCCAGCTGAAAGTGTCTCAACAAGGCGAAACTTTACTCTTAGTCAAGAGGGTGTGCTGCTCACAAAGGCAAAGGAACAAGCAGGAAGCACTTTTCGTTCTAGTGTGGGTGGTCACTGTGTCTTTTGCCAATCCCTGCCCCCCCCCCCAACTTCACAGTCATTCACAATCGGCTGGTTTTTAAAAAATCAGCACAAAGGGAATGAAGAAAAGCGGGAAGGGGTCAGCCACTTACTTCACCAAAGTTAGGGAAACGCAGCAAGGCTTTGGGGGAAACAAAGATTTAACCTGGTGGGGTACAATAAGAGGATTGCGTAGAAGCCTTGTATGGTGAGGGAGATAAGACTTTAATTATTTGTTGTAAACACAAGTTTTACAGTGTTTGATAGAAAAGACTAATATTTAATATTTCTTACAGGGTCATACCAAAACACGATACCTCAAAACAGCAGAAAGCAAACAGACAAATCATAACAATGGGGATGGAGAGGTAGCTGAGTGGCAGTCACTTCCCAGAGGTCCCAAGTTCCATTCCCAGTACCCACATCGTGGATTACAACTGTCTGTAACTCCAGTTCCAGAGATCCCAAATCTCTTCTGGCCTCTTTGGGGACCAGACATGAAAGTCACGGAGAGACATACTGTGAGGGCCTAGACTTGACTTTGCAGGCTCCATCTTAGGGAAAGGGCCACCATCTCAGATCAGCTGCTGTACTTAGTTCCAGGAAGGACCTCAGGAATGTGCCACGACAACTCACAACGGATACAGAGCAGTATGTTCCTGCAGACATCCTATCTGAGGTTTATGACCCTTGAAGATATCTAGATAATCCTGTTGAGCAGTCCAGATAATCCTGCTCAGCGGGTTGCGGTTCCCCGCTAAAAGTCTAACTCAATGGTTTCAAATGTGGTTTCACACCCAAAGTCTAGACCAATAGTTTCAAAAAAAATCACCTTGCCCTATATCCCTTCTACCCAATCCCAAGTTGCCAATTCCTGGCTTGTGGTTTTTCCCTATAAAACTCTACACCTGGGTTCATGGCCACTGCCACATTTCCTTCCCAGGTTGAACCTGAATAAAAGGACCCTTATGTGCTTGCATTGGAAACCGGCTCCTTGGTGGTCTCTGGGGGTTTCACGAAACAGGTACAACAATACATAAAGTAAAACACCCATATACCTAAAACAAAATATGAAAAATACCTACAATAACAAAACACCCGCCCAAACCAAATACACACACATACAAACTAACCTAATTGCTACCGGGCAGTAGTGGTGCATGCCTTTAACCCTAGCATGCAGGATGCAGAGGCAGGAGGATCTCTCTGAGTCCAAGGCCAACCTGGTCTACAGAGTGAGTTCCAGGACAACCAGGGCTACACAGAGAAACCCTATCTTGAAACAGACACAAACAAACAAACACAATAACAACAAAACAACAACCAAAAAACAAAAAAAAAAAAAAAAAAAAAAAACAAACCAATTCAAAAATTTTGAATTTTGCAGGAATCCTGTCTGTCTGTCTGTCTGTCTGTCTGTCTGTCTCTCTCTCTCTCTCTCTCTCTCTCTCTCTCTCTCTCCTGAGGCAGGATCTCAAATGATCTAGGCTGGTCTCATTTTTGCTATGTAGCTGAGGATGACCTTAAGTTTTTGATGCTCCTGTGTCAACCCCAAGTGCAGGAACACAGGGGTCTGGTGACACAGACACACCTGGTTTGTGCTATGCCGGGTACAGACAGAGCCCAGGGCTTCCTGCAGGATAGGCAAGCACTCTGCCAACTGAGCTTCACTGTTGATCAGGAATCCCTTTTGTAATGAAACCAAAGCCAATTCAGCGAGCTTCCAGACAGATTCCTGATCATTAGTATTCAGATATGCGCATTTTGGGGGTGGGAGAGAGGAGGTCCACGACAGATGGAAGAGTTGGGGACATTCTATCTCTCCTGGCAGAGTGAATGTTCTCTCTGACGTGGAGCAAGGCCTGTAACCCTCCCTTCCTATCAGGCCAAGGCCTTTGACTGAAGCACAGTGGGAGTGCCTGGCGTGGGGGAGGCTGTGTCTCCACCGGGTTGCCCTTCCTCAGGCCCCAGGTGATATATAGTGCTGAGACTGCTGTCCCCTACTTCCCCCAGAGCTCCTTCCTCCCCTTCCCCATCCCTTCTCTTCCCACATAGAGAAAGGGGAAATACTAAAACCGACTCCAACCTACTGCATTACCGTGTTTCTGTTAATATTAAAAATTGCTAAGATACAGCTAAAAAGACCTATGAGGGGTTGGGAGAGGCCCAATAGGTGGAGTGTCTGCTGCATGAGTATAGGACCCGAATTTGGATCCTCCTCTACACCCACATCAAGGCTAGATATGGCTTGGGTCCGTAACTTCAGTGCCGGGGGCATGGAGAGGAAACAGGAATGTCCCCCAGGATCCCGGAGTTTACTAGCCAGCCAGTCTAACTAACCGGTGAGGTTTGGGTTCATTGAGAAACCCGTCTAAAATGATAAGGTGGGGAGTGACAAAGGAAGACGTCTAACATTGACCTCTGCCTTCCACTTGAATGTATGCAGGTGTGTGCACACACACACACACACCCCCACACACACAACTGTGCAGCACACTCAGATTTCTAGCTACATTAAAATAACTTTAACTCCATTAACACTTTTTAGGAATAACCAAAGATAGTTAACTCTTCTTATTCAAATTATAAAAACAAACATAAACAAAAACAATCAATAACAACCTGCATGGTGTTTATGTTTTATAATTTAAGAACCCATGTTCCTTTCTTTATAAAAATTTTTATTTCGTCCAAGCACAGGTCTGGGTCCAATCTAGGAATGTCCGAGCTGTGGCCCTCTGAACTGCCTGAGCATCCAGATTTGCATTTCTGTGTCTGGTAGCATTTTGATTTATCATGGCTAATCTATGATCAGAAGGAATTCAGCCGAGGGCTCAGCAGGTTACTGACAAGTGTCTGGCAAGTGTGAGGAGAAGCCTGGTTTTAGCCATCGAGTCTCAGGGTTCAGGAATCAACACCGTCACTTTGCTGGATGAACAAGGGGAACAAGTAAACCATACAGAAGGCACGGACCAAATAAAGACACAAGAAAGGCAGAGAAGACTCTAACACAACTCACCAAATGCTGTGGCCTCTGCGTCAGTCTGTCCTTGTAATAGGACAAAGAATTTTGAGTCCGGAAAGACCTATGAAGCAGCATGGGGAGATGGTGGAGACAACTCACCTAGCAATGTGGTATCTAAGCATCCAGGCCGGTAACAATGATCAGTTTCAGCCAAGCACAGAAGCCAGTGGTGGAGACATTAAGTGTATAACTAATGATGCCAGAGAAGATGAGATGGAAAAGAACCTGACTCAAGTGGGCAGTATCCTGGGCAACCTCAACAACATGGCCCTGGGGGGCTGGAGAGATGGCCCAGTGGTTAAGAGCACTGGCTGCTCTTCCAGGGCACTGGGGTTCAATTCTTAGCACCTACGTGGAGGCTTTCTACTATCTGTGACTCCAGTCACAGAGTACCTGAAGCCTCTGTGTGACGACATACACATAAAATACAGTTTTGGAGGAGGAGGAGGAGGAGGAGGAGACAAAGCAGGAGGAGGAGGAGGAAGAAAAGAAAAAAAGAAAAGAAAAGAAAAGAAAAGGTGGTGGTGGCGGCGGCGGCGGCGGCGGCGGCGGCGGCAGCCCTGAATGTGGGCAATGAAGCAAATGCAGAGGATCACAGAAAAATCTGACACCAATAAAGATGGTGTTGACATTGCCAATACAAGAACAAAGAAACTCATTGACACCTAAAGCTACTGCCATACTTCTTTATCAGTTCCTCAGTTCTCTAGCTCTCCCTAAAGTCATTACCTGTTCAGAGTTTGAAAGTTTGGCTCCACACCCTTGGAAGTGGAGATATTGAAGAAGAAGGACCGGACACCTCCCTACTTTTTTATTTTCTGTCCTTCAAGGGTAGGTTCCTGCTCAGGCTTCCTTCCAGCCTTTTCTCTCTCAGTTCACACTCTTGGGCTGCCTTCCATACGTCACACATAGTCTCTTCATCTGCCTTCCTTAGCTTCTTCTGCAGTCAAGATTTGGAAACATTGCCACAGACAGCCGTGAAAGAGGCAGTTGTTTAAGTAGCTTTTTGGTGGTGGTGGTGTGTTTGTTTGGTTTGGTTTTGCAGTTAAAGAGCAAGAAGAAGGAACAAGAAATGGAGTTGAGCAGTAAAAACTCATCACACACACACAGACACACAGACACACACAGACACACACACACACACACACACACACACACACACACACACACACGCACATACACAGCCACTACTTGGGGTGGGAGCTTTTATACATGGTGGGTTTGCTCTACATCATTATTTTGAAGCTTCTACTCCAAACAGAAGAATACAGTGAGTTTCTTAACGTGAGCTTAACTTCTGAAAGCATAGTGATTTATGCATGTATCTAGATTCCAGGATCCCATTTCATATTGCTCACTCAGGAACACTATGGACAACACCTTTTAATTTCATATATGAGTAGTCTCACCATCCCATGATTGCCCTATTAGCCTCATCAATGTGTCACTAGTCTTTAAAGAAAAATATGCCAATATATAGGTGAAACAATTTAAGCAAGGGTTAAAATTTGGGGGGCAAGTTTGACAAACTGTATCATGTGAATTCAGATTTACCTCAGTATCAAGAATTATGTTTATATTGGAAAGGAGAAGTCTGTTCTTATCTCAGGTGGAAAAATAGATTGCTTTGAGTTATGTGTAGTTTCAGACATTTAAAAGAATTTGTTCCTAAAAGTTGTTTGGCAAATGACGCCTTTGGATTGGTTCTTGGTGACTCCACTGCCACCCTCTCTGACTAGGTACAGAACCAGGTTCATGTAGATCCTGGACAGTGTTAGGAAAACCGAATTGATATTTATCACCTTCATTTGAAAATTAGCATCTGTACACTTCAAAACTATCAAACCAAACTATTGGTTTGACAAATAACCACGGCTTGATTCTTGTAATTAAATTTTGTAACTAACGGTATTGTTCTTTCAAACAGGTGACATGTTTCTATGACTTCTTTGTGGAAGCAATAATTTCACCAACTTTTGTTTAACAAACTGAATAAAGCAAATGTCCATACATTAAGCACTTCGAAAATTTATCATATATATATTATATATATGCACATATATATCCCTGTATGTAATGTGTAAGGATGTTTTGCCTCCTTGTACGTCTGTGCACCATGTGCATGCCCGGTACTCTAAGAAGTGTTCTAGTATATGTTTGGAGGATTTGAAATACTTTTCAAAGATTTATTTATTTATTATGTATACAGTGTTCTGTCTGCATGTGTGCCTTCACACCAGAAGAGGACACCAAATCTCATCATAGGTGGTTATGAGCCACAATGGAGTTGCTGGGAATTGAACTCAGGACCGCTGGAAGAGCAGTCAATGCTCTTAACCTCTGAGCCATCCTGCCAGCCCTGAAATAACTTTTTAATCACTTAATTTCTTTTTTTTTCTGAATAGTTTGCTCCTATAGCTATAACTTCATGAAGAGCAGCTACTTCTAATTTTAGGAAAGATTGTTTTTTAATGTCTAAATTAATATAACTTGTCTGTAGATAATAATTTGATCTGTTTTATTCTGTGATATTGTACAAGATTTTAGATTGGGGAAGTAAATGGCAAGTTATGCTATAAAAGAAATTTGACTGCATATAGTGCCCTTCATTCTCTCTTTACGAAATTATCATCTTTCACATGTCAACTATGAATGATAAGAACAGAAAGAGATCACATTTGTGAGAATTTGAGACCATAGATTTTGTAGAGATGGCTAACTGTTTTAAACATGTATTAAATCTTTGCTAGGTCTTCTTCTAGATCTTCCATTTGTATTTCTTTCTTTTGTGTACGTGGGGAAGGGATGCACATGTGGAGGTCAGAGGACAACTTGGTGGGAATCCTTTCTCTTCTTCCACCTTGTGGGTCCTGGGGATCGAACTCAGGATTATCAGGCTTGGTGGCAGGTGCCTTTTCCCACTAAGTCCTCTCACCTGCCCTATTTCTTATTTAATAATCAGAAAGGGAAGTGAACTCCAGTAGGAGTCTCTTTGATCATTACATATTTAACTTTCATTGGCAAAAGGTGGATGTTGTTCAGTTTTGTAAGTGACAGCTAACTAGCCTAGAGGACATCTTAAATATTTAACCAAAAGATAGGGAGTGGCGTGCTGTGAGATCACTCAGCAAGAAGGTTCTTTTTATACAAGCCTGGTAGCCTAAGTTTGACCCCTGGGACCTATGTAAAGCTAGAAGGAGAGAATCCTCCGCAAAAGCTGGCCTCTGACCTCCATGTGCATGATATGGCATGTGCACACCCTTCCCCCACCTATCAAATGCACACAATAATAATAAATAAAGTATGGGCTAAAGGGATGGCTCAGCAGTTAAGAGCACTGACTGCTCTTCCAGAGGACCTGAGTTCAATTCCCAGCACCCATATCAGATGGCTCACAACTGCCAGAACTCTGGCACACATATCTTTTTTGTTGATGTTGTTTTTGTTTTTCGAGACAGGGTTTTTCTCTTTGTACCCCTCCCTGGCTGTCCTGGACTTTCTCTGTAGACCAGGCTAGCCTCGAACTCACAGACATCCTCCTGCCTCTGCCTCCCAAGTGCTGGGATTAAAGGTGTGCACCACCATGCTTGGCCTGCCTTTACTTCTTTAGGTCACATGGTGTTCTTGTTTGTTTTAACTTATATATAATACTTCTATCATATGTAAATGTTATCTCAGATTCAGAGAGTGGAAAAAGAAGTCAAACCTGGACCATGAGGGCTAGCATGTTTGACACTGTAATCCAAGAATCTCTTCCTGTATGGCTTGACCAACTGTTCCCCTCTCCTGGAGACAGGTTGGCAACTTACTCAGCCTCATCTATACTAGATCCCAGGAATGAGCCTTTCTGACACTGTGGACATGAAATGATATTTGGCTTCTGCATGCACAAAATGTGATGCTTGGCTAACAGGGGAAGTGAAGGTTGACGGGGGAGGGGAGCCACACATATGTTAAATAATTTATAAAGCTGATTAACTGATAGTGGAGAGCTAAAATGTTATAAACTAGAAGCCAAAATTACCTTGGGCTGTCTTGACCTGTTTATCTCCCACCTCTGTGTGTGACCTAATACCCTCGTGACTATTCTTAAATCCTTTTGGAATGTACAAACATACCTCTAGATTCCATCAGCCCAAAGGCCAACAATGTCATCAGATAACATCTGAGGCCTATAGCAGAGATTTCCCTGCTTTGCTGAAATCTACCTATCTGATGTTCTCATCAATGTATTTGAAAAGTGTCTTGATGTATAGTTTTCATGAAATTGTTACCACATTGGAACATGGTGTTTGTGATAACCTGAGTCCTGTTCTTGGATCATCATCATTGATATTTGGATCCAGAATAAACTATCTCTTTTTCTGTTGGAGGTGAGAGCTGTTTTTTTTCTAAAGATTTACTTTATTTATTTATGTGTGTGTAGTGTGTGTGTGTGTGTGTGTGTGTGTGTGTGTGTGTGTGTGTCCATGGAGGGGAGAAGAGGGTGTTAGATACCCTGAAGCTAGAATTACAGGCAACTGTGAGCTGCTAGATGTGGACGCTGGGTATTGAACTCGGGTTCTCGGAAATGGCAGCAAGTGCTCTTAATGGCTGAGCCATTTCCTTAGCCCTTTAAATTCCTTTTTTTACTAATTAATTAATTAAAAGCTTTTTTGAGAGCCTGATATGTAGTGGCCTCAAATTTGTGATTCTCCTGCCTCAGCATCCTGAGTGCCTTGAATGACAAGGCATACGTCACATTACTGACTTCTTTCCCCGCCCCCTCCCCCCCCCAAACACACAGTCATGTTCACTTCAATTCATAAATACATTACTTCAACTGAAGAGATTTGTAAGTTATATTACAAAGTTTTAAGAATTTTTAAAGACAATTTCTAAAATCTATTATTTTGTCTGTATCATATGTATGTCTTTAGCAATTCTCTGCACTAATTAAGGGACCACAAATCAAGTATTAGGTCAATGGCTTCCCTCCTCTGTCCTGGTAAGAGTTACTTGAATCATGAGTAAATTCAAAGGGAAGTAGAGACCAGCAACTACCTTTCTCTCAAAGCTTAAAAACCTTAACCTTTGAACAAGGGCCAGCAGGTCATCCTGTCCTGCGGTCAGGAAACGGTCAGCTGCATGGGACTGGACCTTCCCTGCATTGAAGGGGGGTCTGGCTTTGTTTTCTGGGGTTCTCACTGAGGCCTTACACTGCCCCTCACAGTTCTTGAAGCTGGAGTCTTGCCTGCTTTCAGCTACATGGTGGGTGGGAATGGAGGTGTCTGCAGGACCGTTAGTGAGTGCAGAACTTCAGCGAGAGCCACAGAGCTGAGCGTCACCTGCTGTACACCCCCCCCCCCCCCCCGTACAGGACACTTTCAGCTCCGAGAAGGAAAGGACCTGCGCGAGGTTGCAGAGCAAGTGCGTGTTTAGACAACAGGGTGGGTCTTTCCTGAGCATGTGCACCCTTCTAAGGGCAGGCAAGCTGGGCAGAGAAGGAAGGGTCACACGGCTCAGCTCGGGGCTTGGTCTGGAGAAATTCCTGTTCTTCGTCACTACACCGTGTGAAGTTATGTTTAACAGCTGGCGGATGGAATCCTTGAAGTCTCACAGCAGCTATGCCTGGAATCAACAAAGTAGCCAGGCTCAGCCAAACTGGAGTGTCAATTCCTTTTGAAATGAAAAGGGAGCCAGGCATGGTGGCACATGCCTTTGATCCCAGCAGTGGGGAGGCAGAGGTGGATCTCTGTGAGTTGGAGGCCAGCCTGGTCTCTACAGTAAGCTCCAAGCCAGTCAGGGCTACAAAATGAGACCTTGTCTTTAATATATATATGTTATATTTCTATGTGCCAAATATATATATCATATATATATATATATATATACATGTCAAGTGCACACACACACACACACACATACACACACACACACACACACACACACACACACACACACACACACACACGGAAGGAAGGAAGGAAGAAAAGAAAATAAGAAAATGAAAGGGGTAGCTGGAGATGTAGTTCCATAGTATAGAGTTTGCCTAACACGTACTATACCCTGGGTCCAACCTCCAGCACAACAAAATAAACAGAGAAGGAAATGTTGGTAAAGTACTCATGGAACAGTACAGACTCTCAGTTCCATCCCTAGCAAGAAAGAGAGTATGTGTGAGAGAGCAAGGACGAGAGAGAGAGAATGCACAAGAGGCTGGCTTACACACAAGAGTGCCTCGCCCCGGCAGGTAGGTAGGGTGATGCGCTCTGGCAGCCACTCATGCTGTGCGCATGCCCTGGGTCAAACCTAGTGCCCAGGGCTTTCCCTTGCTGAGTTCTCTTTTTTTTTTTTTTTAGATTTATTTATTTATTTATTTATTTATTTATTTATTTATTTATTTATTTATTTATTTATTATGTATACAGTGTTCTGTTTATATGTATGTCTGCACACCAGAAGAGGACACCAGATCTCATTACAGATGGTTGTGAGCCACCATGTGGTTGCTGGGAATTGAACTCGGGACCTCTGGAAGAGCAGTCAGTGCTCTTAACCTCTGAGCCATCTCTCTAGCCCCGAGTTCTCTTAATTTACCCAGACAACCTATCAGATGTTTTCCTCTTTGCAGATGCAGAAACTCAGATTCGGGATGTAAAATGCTTTTCCTGGAGCTCACGAAATGCCTTTGGAGCTGAGGAGTCAGCTGAGATAACGCATGAAAGTGTTCTACAGTACCAAGTGTGTAGTGAGTGCTTCGGAAAGGCCAGTTACATAAGATGCCACAGACCGGAAATGGCAAAAACCCAAGGCTCAGATTCAAACCTGTCCAACTCATGTTCTCTGGTCTATATGTATATTCTATTTATAATGGTGATTTTTCTGCAACTTCCAGTATTCAAAAAGACCAAAGCGGGGTTAGTCAGATGGCTCAGCAGGTCAAACCTGCTGCCAAATCTGTCAACTAGAGTTTGATTTCCAGGGCCCAAGGGATGGAAAGAGGGAATTTCCATGAATTGTCTTCTGACCTCCACACATGTGCCAGGACACACAATTACAAATACTTTTAAATTTTAAGAAGAGAGAAAAAAAGCAACTACCCAATGTTGCATGAATCCTAAATGGTCTTAATAAAAACCCGGAGCCAGATATTGGGGTAAATGCTGAAAGATCAGAGAGACAAAGGAACAAGTCACGGCCACTTCTCACCTCGCCAACTCCACCAATTCTCAGACTGAATGCCCCTGAGTCCTCAGCCAAAAGAGCTTAATTCCTGTCTCTACCAGCCTTATATTCCTTTCTCTGCCCAGCCATATCATTTCCTGTTTCAACCTTCCTAGTGCTGGGATTAAAGGCATGTGACTCCCAAGTGCTGGAATTAAAGGTGTGTGCCACCACTGCCTGGCTGTTTCTCTTTTAAACAGGATTAATCTCATGTCCAAGGTGGCTTTGAACTTGCAGAGATCCATGCGGATCTCTGCCTCCTGAGTGCTAGGATTAAAGGTGTGTGCCACTACTGCCTGACCTCTGTGGCTAACTCTACGGCTGGCTCTGTCCTCTGATCTTCAGGAAAGTTTTATTAGAGTACAACAAAATATCACCACAACCCAAAAACATGTAGCGCTAGGCATGGTGGCACATGCCTGTGTTCTGCAAGATCAAAAGGCATCAGGCAGCTAGCAAAGCATCATCCAATCAGGAGTTTACAACATCCAGCAGAGGGGAATCCCAATTCAGGGAGCCAACCCAGGTACCATCATCAAATCAGGGTATAACATGTAGCAGAAATTAACTGGGGAAGTTGAGGTAGTCATCTGATGTCCACAACTGAGCTTTCTTTCCATAGAGGAGCTTACCGTGGCTAAACCTCCAGTTTCCCATGCCATTGCTGGCATTTTTTACATCACGAGATAAACAACAATAACCTCTGTTGGAAATCACTTACTGCCCAGCTGTTCTCAAGGACAGCATGTTTTTTACTCCTGGGCTGTTTACTGTTCCCTTTCCTCCCTGTGCAGAGGTCAAGGAGCCCAGTCAACCCCCAGACAAGGGCCTGGAAGAACATTTCGAGAGAACTTGCTTGGGTCTGAAGTGGGGAGGCCAACCCCACAGGAAAGTCAGGTTCCCAGTGAGCTCAAACAACACATGACGACTTACCAATATAATGGACTTTATAGCTTATCATCTCAGCACCCGGGAAGCTGGAGCAGGAAGATCACTGCACATTTGAGGCCAGTCTATGCTGCACAGCGAGTTGGAAGCCAGCTTGGGCCTGATAGTAAGGCCTTGGTCCATGAAGCAATTTCTTAGGTGTATTCTCACTCTGGCCACCACCTGCACCTTCTGTCCTGAAGCCTAGGCAGGAGGGTGACTTAGAAAAGCTTGTGGAGAGGTTGACTCCACCTTGGTCTGCTGGCAGTGGTCCAGAGGGTGCCTGGACCGGTCTACTCTGGTGACCAGCCTAGCAAATAACCTAGCTGTCATCATAGAGCCTTTGTCCAGTGACTGATGGAGGCAGATACAGAGATCCATGGCCAGGCACCAGGCTGAGCTCCAGGAATCCAATTGATGAGAGAGAGGAGAGATACTGCAGGTGAGGGATGTCGAGATCATGATGGGAGGACGTGCAGAGATGACCAGCCACACTAGTGGAAGCCCATGAACTGTGGACTGGTGGCTGTGGACCCCCATGGGACCGGACTAGGCCCTCTGGATACGGAAGATGGTTGTTTGGCTCGAACTGTTTGGGGGGCACCCAGGCAGGGGGATCGGGACCTGTCCCTGGTCTATGGGCAGGCTTCTGGAATTCGGTGCCTGTGGTGTGACACCTTGCACAGCCTTGGTGCAGTGGGGAGGGGCTTGGACCTGCCTAGGCTCAGTGTGCTGGGTCTGCTGACTCCCCATGGGAGACCTCGATTTGGAGGATGTGGGGATGTGGGGTGGTTTGGGAGGGAGGGCTGGGGGTGGGAGGAGGGAGGAGGGGGATCGGTGGATAGTATGTAGAGTGAGTAGAAAATATCTTAATAAAGTAAAACGAAAAGGAAAAAAAAAGAAAAGCTGTGGAGGAAAGAAAAGACAAGCAAGGAGGGAGGGAAGGAAGAAGGAAAGACAGAAGTCCTACCCCTAGGCAAAATCTCTGCCAGACCTTACTTAAGTCAGTGTGACTCAGTCCTATTCCTGAATTGCTTTTGAGTCAAGAAGAAAAGATTTCTAACACATTTTGGAATTATTCATTTTAGGGCTAGGGATGTAGCTTACTTGCTAAAGTGCTTGCCTAGCAACCATTGAATCCCTGGGTTCGATCTCCAGCATTGCATAAACCAGGTATGGTGTCTCGGGCCTGCAACCCCAGGACACAGGAGGTAGAGTCAACATGATCAGAAGTTCAAGGCCAAGATTATTTTTGGCTTCTAAATGAGTTTGAGGCAAGTCAGCCTGGCATATATGAGACCCTGTCCCCAAAATTGTTGATTTTAAATATGATTCATTATATTTTCAGATAAGGAAATATTAGTGTTACAAGGACAGTTCTAAGCTACTTATCACTCAGAATTCAATATCAGGGACCCAAGAGTTGGTAGGAAAGGATCAGATTTATTCACGGGCTCATAGAAGCTGAGTCTAGGAGCTGGAGAGATGGCTCAGCAGTTAAGAGCACTGGCTGCTTTTCCAGAGGACCTGGGTTCAATTCCCAGCACATGACAGCTCACAATTGCCTGTTACTTCAGTTTCAAGGGATCTGATACCTTCCCACCAATGCACATAAAGTTAAATACATTTTAAGGAAGAAGAAGAAGGAGGAGGAGGAGGAGGAGGAGGAGGAGAAGGAGGAGGAGGAGGAGGAGAAGAAGAAACTGAGTCTATTGACTTCAAAGACCCATCTTGGGAGCTTGGAGGCACAATGCACTTTGTCAGTCAGGGAAAGGAGGGGCAGAGTGGGAAGACACTGTTGAGCAGGGCTTTGCCACTCAGGACACAACTGCTTTCCATTTTCCTTTTTTTCTGCCCACTCCAAAATCTTCTCTCTCTCTCTCTCTCTCTCTCTCTCTCTCTCTCTCTCTCTCTCTCTCTCTCACTCCTATTCATTTAGGAATTTTTTACATACATGCATACATACATACATACATACATAGTTTGTGTGTTTATGGGAGAGGGGCACGTGTATGCCACAGTCTACTTGTGATAGCAGAGGAGCACCTGCAGAAGTGGCGCTAGCCCGAGCCGAGAAGACAAGCTGTGTGTGCTACAGAGGGTAGAGCCGGAGAAGTGACCCAAGGCCTTTGGAGGAGCCCAGAAGATCCTAAGGGAATCCTGCATAATTGGACATCTACTGGAAGCCTCCATAAAACCCCAAATCTGAAAGGATAGAGTTCATACTATCAAACACCTGGAGGATTATGGACCAAGAGAAGGCTTGGAAGCTGCAGTCTTGTCCTGTACAAATCTTTATCTGTGTATTTTGTATTCTGCTCTACAATTAACCAGCAGGTGTAAGTAAAAATGTTTCTGAGTTCTTGTAACAACACTGTAGCAAATTAACTGGACTCTAAGAAGGGTGCTCTAGTTAACAGTTGGTCCATTCAGAGGCACAGACACAACACCCTGGGGCTTCCATTTGGCCCTGGAAGTGGAGTGCCAGATTGGATAGAGCCTCTAGATCTGATGCTACTGCCTTTGAGTTGATAAGGTCAGAACTGAATTGAATTAAAGTACCCCCAGCTAGTGCCCACCTGAATGCTTACTCAGTATCAATATGAGGAAATTCCCACACACCTGCTATCAGCGTGTTGTGGAAGTACAGAAGGAAGAAACTGTTTCTTTCCTACAGTCTCAGAACAGGTTAGGAGATTAACACATTAACTGGGTATTCAGTTAAGCAGAACAGTCACTTGATTATGGTTACTTGAGGTCCAGAACCTAGCATTAACCATTATCACAGCAGCCAGAAGATTGTCTTGTACTACATACTGGTACCCTAGGGGCCTGGCCCAAAACAAAGTCAGACTTGCTTCTCTTTGGGCCTCTGTTAATCCTGAGCAGCCAGGAAAGAGGGAGAGATGTTGGGAGCTCATACCTGCCAAGGTTCCTGGAGAGGCTGAGAGGCCCGTCTGTCTGGCAGCTCTCTGGCTTGTGTTTCGGGTTAGTCCAATGACCTCTCTTGGCCTGAGTCCTGGACAGAATCTGATAGAACAGCTGACTCTGGCACTGGCCTGTTCATCTAGGGGCATTTCAGAGACCCAAAGGCCGATGCCAGTTGCAGGGGTGGAAGGAGTGAGCTGCAATTGGTTGATCTGGCTTACGTTTAATTGCAGGTCTCCAAATTCCCAATGTTCGCAGGAACCAGGCAGGGCATATTCCTGGGGAAAGCTTCTGGGTTGGAGCTGTAGTGCCTGGAGAGCCAGAGTCTGCCCAGCTCTTGGTAGTGATTTCCATAAGGAATGAGGACCAGCTGCCAGATATCCAAATTTCTCAAAGAAGCCAGGCATCTAGGTTTCTATGTAACATTCTTAGTTGTTTTTTTGCTTGCTTATTTTTGTTTGTCTCTTGCTTTGTTTGATTTGGTTTTGTTGAGACAGGGTCTCACTATGTAGCCTGGGCTGTCCTGGAGATCACTATGTAGACCAGGCTGGTCTCAAACTCACAGAGATCTGCCTGCCTCTGCTTCCTAAGTGCTGGAATTAAAGGCATATGCCACGTGTCTGGCTTGGTTTTTTTTTTCATTTTTCTAAGACAAAGTCATCCTATATAGCCCAGGCTGGTTTTGAATTTGTGATCCTCTTGCCTCAGCCTCCCATGTTCAGAGATTACTGGTTTATGTCACTATTCCCTGTTTTTTTAATTTTCATTTATATTTTTCTTCATATAGGTCTCACTCTATAGGCCAGGCTGACCTCAAACCCTTAGACTCCGGAGGCCCTTCTGCCTCAGCCTCCCGAGCAGCTAGGCAATGCCTTTTCATTTTCCAGTGCTTCTTTATCACCCACCCTTCCCCACTTTTGTTCTCAAAGTGCAGGGACAGGAGGGCTTCTACTTACAAGGCCTGAGATAAAGACCTGGGAGACAACACTAAGGACAACAGAATCTGTCAGATGTAGGAGGACAGCTCAAGTTCCAATGGAGTCACTGACTGCAGAGGCCAAGGGACAGAGTAATCGCTATAGTAACAACGTGTCAGTGTTGGAAGACGCTAGGCTCTTTCTTGCCTTTCAATGACTGTCTTACCCTGTTCCCTAATCATATCTTCCTTACAGTTCTTCAAGGAAAGTTCGCTAGATCCCATGGGTGCCTCAGCTGTCTAGTGTCTTGAAGAGCAGTGGCCTCAGGAATGTGGGCTGCGTGCATCTTATCTCCTTCATGTAGGCTGGCAAGAGTTGCAGCCCAGTGGATCTAAACAGAACACAGACAAAGTGTCTGTGCTGATTAACAACGCTTGAGTCTGGTTTTTGTTTTGGTCAGCATTTCTGGCTAGCGCCCTTCCAGGTGTGACCTTGTCCTGTAACTTGGGACTAGGGAGGGCTCAGGAAGGGAGGTTCCATGTATTCCTTAGCTGACTTCAGTGGGCAGTTCATCTCTAAAAGATAGACTTTAGTGGCCCGCTAATCCTTGGGAGACAGAGCGAAGAGGAACTTCTAAGAACTTTGTCTTCACAAGGACGGGAGGAGCCTATGTATTTTCCGAAGGAAGCATGGAATCTGACCATCTTATTTCACGGATGAGGGACCTTCCCAGGGTCATGGAGGTCAGTGCTGAAGTCAGCACCGGGAGCTAGGGCTCTGTCCAGGAAGAACTTTGGTCCCAGTGGTCAAATTAGAGAAAGATTTGCTGCAAAGATTGGAGGTCCTTTTGTGGAAGTCCCCTGGCAGTGGGGGTGTGCTTCTCGGTAGCCTTCCTTCATGGAAACACCATTCCACTCCCACAGAATGCTCAGCTGTCTGCTCTGGATGGCACTCAGTTCTTGGGGGTAACCCTAGGACACTTTAGGAATTTGATTTGGTGAATCTGGCAGTGTGCGCGCATGTGGGTGCCCAGTCATCATGGTGTAAGCTAGGGAAGCATTCTCCCACTGAGCTAATTCTCACTGCCCCCTCCTCGCCTCTCTCTCTATATTACGTTTTATACTGCATGTCTGGGTGTTTTGTCTGCATGTATGTCTGTGTACCACATGTGTGCCTGCTGCCTAGGGGAGCCAGTAGAGAGATCAGATCCCCTGGAACTGGGGTTACAGATGAGTGTGAGCCACCAAGTAGGTGTTAGAAACCAAACCCAGGTCCCCTGAAGGCGCAGCAAGCCCTCTTAAAGACTGAGCCATCTCTCCAGCCCCTCCCTGCCCTCCTTTTGAAGGGATCTCGTTCCCTAGTTGAGCGTGGCTCTCCGAGCAAGGAGAGTGTGGCAGAAGTTACAGAGTGAAGTGCGGGGTTCCCTGGCGAGTGACTGTACGAGTTCAGTGATAAGAGTTCATTATTGTGTGATCCTCAGAGAACGCAGTGAGTGCCTTTGATGAGGGTCACCAGGCTCCCCGGAGAGTCCTGTCTTCCCCTTGAGTCTTTTTCCCACGACCACAGTTCAAGCTGGGAGACTGGGGAGTAGAAGAGGGATGGATTTTACGATGGGCTGCCAAGGATGGACAGCTTGTACTCTGTGTTGTGCTTTTTCTCAAAATTTGTCCCCTGACAAATCTCTCTCTCTCTCTCTCTCTCTCTCTGACAGGGTTTCTCTGTGTAGCTCTGGCCTCTGCCTCCCGGATGCTGGGATTAAAGGTGTGCGACACCACTGCCCAGCTCAAATTTCTGTTGAGGAGAAAACAATGACAGGGGTGGATCCTAGGGCTCCCTATGTCCCAAACCCCCCCCCCCAAATGATCAAAAGAGGAGAAAGAGACTCAAAAGTGAGTATCGAGGTGTCAGAGAAGATAAAAATTTGAACTGCAGGTCTGAAGGCTTGGCTGCCAGTAACTGCTGGTGACCTTGGTAAGTCACCTTCAGTTGCTTTTCACTTTTAAGAGTGTTGGGTTAGGAGCCTGGAGAGATGGCTCAGCGGTTAAGAGCACTGGCTGTTCTTTCAGAGGACCTGGGTTCAATTCCCAGCACCCATATGGCAGCTCACAACTATCTGTAACTCCAGTTCCAGAGGATCTGACACACTCACACAGACGTACATACAGGCAAAACACCAATGCACATAAAGAAATAAAATAAAATGAAAAAGAATGTTGGGTAAGATCAGGTTCTCAGGAATGTTTTCGTCATAAACAAGACAAAACAGTAAAGGAGAAAGGAAAGCAAACTGCAGAGGAAGAAATGGTGCCTGGGTGAGGAGATCGCTGCGGCTGGCCTGACTAAAGCTTTGCACAGTCTGTACACACACTGGAATTTCACAAGGCCCGACCTCAAAGGGCACGCCACTGTTTGTCTGTGTCCAGTCTCCCCTCCACCCTCAACTTCTCTCAGTCCTTCAGCCCAGTTAGGGTCAGCTGGTTCCCGTTCCAGAATGAAGCTCCTGTCTAAAAACCGTTCATTTGAGATGTGTCTCTCTGAGATTGAGATCTGAAAGAAATACCTCACCACGTCTCTGTGACATTAGAAAAGGCTCATAACACTCACATAAGAGACTTGACCCAGCCGGGCGGTGGTGGTACATGCCTTCAATCCCAGCATTTGGGAGGCAGAGGCAAGTGGATCTGTGTGAGTTCGAGGCCAGCCTGATCTACAGAGTGAGTTCCAGGACAGCCAGGGCTGCACAAAGAAACTTTGTCCAGGAAAAAAAAAAAAAAAAAAAGGCTTGGCCTCTGACCTCACTGTTGGTCAATTATAATTTTTGAAATTGTGTGTGTGTGTGTGTGTGTGTGTGTGTGTGTGTGTGTGTGTAAAATGGGGAGGATGGGTGATGTGTGTATGAGAGGATAACTTTGTGGAGTCAGTTCTCTCTTCTACCTTTGCATAGGTTCAGGGATTAAACTCAGACCATCTGATTTGTATGGTAAATGCTGTATCTTTTGAGCCATTTCATCAAACCTGAATTCTACTTTTTGACCCTGTGCTGGTTTGAATAGGAATGGCCCTCGTGGACTCATGTGTTTGAATGCTTGGCCTATAGGGAGTGCACTATTAGGAGGTGTGGCCTTGTTGGAGGAAGTGTGTCCCTGTGGAAGTGGGCTTTGAGGTCTCATATATGCTCAAGCTCATATATGCCCAGTGTGGCAGACAGTTCACTTCCTGTTGCCTGCAGATCAAGATGTAGAACTGGTCAGCTCCTTCTCCAGCACCATGACTGACTACACACCACCATGTCCCACCATGATGATAATGGACTAAACGTCTGAAATTGTAAGCTAATCCCAATTCAATGTTTTCCTTTGTAAGAGTTGCCATGGTCATGGTGTCTCTTCACAGCAATAGAACCCCTAACTGAGACAGACCCTGAAGTAAATTCATCTCTGAGCTGAGGAAGTCTTATTTTTCTTTGTCAACAATGTCTTTGCCACCAAGAATACATCTTTCTATATATGACTGTCTTAGTTACTTTTCTGCTTCTATAAAGAGACACCATGGCTAAGACAACTTATAAAAGAAAGCATTTAATTTGAGAGCTTATGGTTTTGGAGGGTTGGAGTCCATGACCATCATGGTGGGAAGCATGGCAGCAAGCAGGCAGCCATGACACTGGAGCAGTAGCTAAGAGTTCACATCCTGGCTTGAGAGAACTGGGAATGGCCTGGGATTTTGAAACCTCAAAGCCCATCCTTGGTGACACATTTTCTCCAACAAGT
Source organism: Peromyscus aztecus (assembly GCA_902168405.1). Classification (NCBI taxonomy): domain Eukaryota; kingdom Metazoa; phylum Chordata; class Mammalia; order Rodentia; family Cricetidae; genus Peromyscus; species Peromyscus aztecus. The sequence continues at coordinate 28,294 of CABHPQ010133487.1, forward strand.
CCACACCCTCTAATCCTTCCTGTCTTAGTTAGGGTTTTTATTGTTGTGAAGAGACACCACGACCTCAGCAACTCTCATAAAGAAAACATTTAATTGAGGGTGGCTTACAGTTTCAGAGGTTTGGTCTTTTATCATCGTAGCAGGGAGCATGGCGGCGTGCAGAGAGATGTGGTGCTGGAGCTGAGAGTGCTACATCTTACAGGCAACGGGAAATCGACGGACTGTCACACTGAGGGAGGTTTGGGAAAAAGAAACCTCAAAGCCCACCCCCCCCCCAGTGACACCCTTCCTCCAACAAGACCACATCTCCCAATAGTGTCACTCCCTTTGGGGACCGTTTTCTTTCAAGCCACCATACTTCCCAAACAGTTCCAACAACTAGGACCAAGCATTCAAACATACGAGCCTACGTAGGGGGTGGGGGGGGGAGCATTCTCATTCAAACTACCACAGCCAATGGTGACTAAGTTACCCGCTGTCTGTGAAGCGGCTCTCTCTGAGGTGGGACATGTACAAAGAGAAATCATGCTCCTTCCTTAACACCCCCCCCCCAACCTCAAACATCTCCCTTCCTTGGGACCTGCACGTCTTAATGTTCGAGGCTTTCTCTCCAGCCTCCCTTAGCAGGCGGGGGAACAGTGGACATGGCCTCTGGTACCTCTTCCTTTGTCCTGCATTCCTACTCGACTTTAGACTGCCTATCTAGCTCCGTTACCTCCAACGATTATTTCATTTTCTATTTTCTTTCTCATTGACTCAGAGGCCGGGAACCCCCCAAATCCTTTCCTTTCACTGCGTATGTGTGTGGGTAGCTGGGTGGCCTATCAAATGCGCACTTGTGTGTGGAGGCCAGAGGGGGGCAGCATAAAGTGTCTTCCTCGATAGCTCTCCACCTTGTACTTTGCATTAGGGTCTCTCGTGGAACCTGGTGTTCACTGGCTAGACTGGCGGGCCAGCAAGCTCAGAGAACCTCCTCTCCCTGCACCCGCTGTGCTAAGTTCCAGACATGCGCGATCGAACCTGTTTTTACATGGATGCTGGGGATTTGAACTCAGGCATTCATGCTAGCACACAATACTTCACCCACTAAGTCACCTCCCCAGTCTCTTGCTGTCTTTTCTGAAGGGGAGGGTATAGATGGAAAGGACTGACACTATGGGGGGAAGGCAGGAAGCACAGCAATAAAGAGGAAACCCCAAGCTAGATGGGGGTGGGACTAAGAATTAAAAAAAAAAAAAAAAAGGAGCCTGGTGTGGTGATCCAAGCCTTTAGTCTCAGCACCCAGGAAGCAGAGGCAGGAGGATTTTCGTGAGTTCAAGGAAAGACTGATCTACATAGTAAGGCCCTGCCTCACAATACAACAACAAAAGGCGGGAGGAAAGGGAACAGGAAAAGGTGATTAAAAAAAAAAAAAAAATGGTACTAAGAAGCTATCACAGCAATCTCTAACTCCAGTTTTAGGAGACCCGACACCTTCTTCTGGCCTCCATGGACCCCAGGCATGCACAGGGTGAATAGGCATTCATGCAGGCAAATTACCCATACATATAAAATAAACTAAAACAATTGAGCTGGGTGTGGTGGTGCATTCAGGAGGCAGAGACAGGTGGATCTCTGAATTCGAAGCCAGTCTGGTCTACAGAGTGAGTTGCAAGACAGCCAGGGCTACACAGAGAAACCCAGTCTCGAAAAACCAAACAATAAATAAATATAAAAAATATGGAGTTTTAAAGACGTCATGGAGAGAAAACCGCCCCTGGTCCCAGCTCTGCTCCACCTCACACCTAGTCCTTCCCCTTCCTGTTAGTTCATTGTTTCCCCTTGCTTTTCCGGCACTCCACACTGCATCAAACTTCTGGGCCAGTTGCCCACTGCCCATTCTTTCTTCTGAAGTTGATCCTTGCTTCTGGATACTTTCCATTCCTTTCTTTTGTAGTTCCATCTGGTTGAAGCTCATCCTTCACTGACTTTCTAAGAAAGGTTGCTCAGAATGCAAATTTATTTACCCTTTGATTACCTGAACGTTTTTATTTTTATTTCATATTTATCAAGGGTATGGTTGCACACTGCAACCTAATTCAAATTTTTTTTTTTCATTTAAAAATTTCAAGCAGGGGGTGGTGAGATGGCTCGTTGGATAATGGTACTCACTGCCAAGTCTCACAGGTTGAGTTGATCCCTAAGATTCATATGGTAGAAGGAGAGATCTAACCCCTGGAAGTTGTCCTCTGACCTCCACACAGGCACTGTGGCATGACTCCCTCCCCCCCAATAAATAAGTAGATGTAATTAAATGTAATTAAAATTGATTTGATTACACGTATTAATTTCTGGGAACGGGGGCGTGTGGAGGTCAGAGGACAATCTGTGGGAGTCAATTCTCTCCTTCCATCATGTGGATCAAACTCAGGTCATCAACCTTGGCAGCAAGTCCCAGTACCTGCCGAGCCATCTCATCGGCCCTAATAAAATTCCTTCTGAAGCAGCTTGCGGTGGTGACGAGAACTCCCTTTCTACTCACTCTCCTGATATCATCCACTTTTCAGAAAATTGATACTTTTTCCTTTATTTCCAATGTGTGGAATATGTTATCTCAGCCCTTGGGAGCCTTAGGAGGAGGATTGTGAGTTACAGGTCACGCTGGACTCCATATACACACCCTTTCTGGATAAATAAATAAGCACACAGGTGCTTTTTTGTCTCCTTGCCATTTCTAATTTTTGTTCTTCAGTAATAATTATTGGGGCAAGAGAGATGGCTTATTAGTTAAGAGCACTTGCTGCTCTTGCAGAAGACTCAGGTTCGGCTCCCAGTACCCACATGATGGTTCATAGCCATTCATAACTCTAGCTCCAGGGGATCTGACACCCTCTTCTGATCTCTGTGGGCACCAGGTACACATGTGGTGCATATACATTCATGCAGGTGAAACACTTATACACATAAGAATAAAAATAAATCTTTTTTTTTTTTTTTTCCGAGACAGGGTTTCTCTGTGTAGCCCTGGCTGTCCTGGAACTTGTTCTATACACCAGGTTGGCCTCAAACTCACAGGGATTTGCCTGCCTCTGCCTCCTAAGTGCTGGGATTAAAGGTATGTGTCACCATGCCTGATAATAAATCTTTTTAAAAAATAATAATTATTTTTTCAGATGTGTCTTCCTATATAGCTCAGGCTAGCCTTGAATTTGTAACTATTCTGCCTTAGTCTCCCAGAGCTGGGATTATAGATATACACCACTGTGCCTGGACTGATTATTACAATTTCAATTTTGAGGTGTTATTCATTATTTTGTTCACTTTAAAAGCATCTTTTATTTTAGTTTATGATTATAATACCTTCATGACTCTGTGTATTAGTGATAGGTTGTCATCTCTCTGTCTCTCTATACTTTCTTTAGCTTATCATTATTATTTTTATTTGTATTTTATATAATTATTATCTAATAAATATTTAGCATTATATATTTATTTATTATTTGGCTTTTTAAGACAAGGCCTTGCTATGTAGCTCTGGCTGTCCTGGAACTCACACTGCCATCACCACACCAGTCCCTTCTGTCTATGTTAAAGCTGTCCCCTCTAAACTCCTTTCATCTGTGTTGGAGCTCTTCCCTACACTCTCTGCAGAGTTAGGGTTGTTCAGCCTTAGCCAGGCAGAAAACCTACATACCTTGCTTTGATTTATTTGCCAGCTGAAGCCATCACTGTAGGCCATTGGGTAGGGACCCACTCCTCCCACAAGGCTATCTGGAGGCCTTTTGGCGATTCATTTGGCTTCTCTATCTCCTATCTCCTGTATGGGTTTGTAAACCCGGCTTGCCAGCTTTTCAGATCTGCAAAGGAGGGAGAGCCAGAGGTCCGGCCAGTTCAGGGGGAAATTCCATATACCTATCCTGGTTTGAGCTCCTTACCTCTTCCCACTCTGCAAACCTCAGGAGCCACATTCTAGGAGTCTAGATTGTACCTGGAATAATGAGGGAATTCAGAGCCCAGTGGACTAGAAGTAGGGTCTGAGGTGGGGCTTCTTGTGAACTTGACTTACTGGAAGTGTGGGGAAACCAGACAAGGCAGTGAGGAACGATGTAAAAGTGTGCTCTCAGCCAGGTGTGGCACTATAAGACTGCAACCCTAGCACTTGGAGGACTGACTGGGACTGCCTTGTTGGGGTCAGCCTGGGCTGCAGCATAAGACCCCCCCAAACCCCCAAACCACACAACAACATACCAGCGCTCTCAGCGGAGCCTGGCTCCCATCTGATCACAGAGGTGCTTGAGATGTCCAAAGTTAGTCGTGCTTTGAGGCCAGGGCTAGGGTCGGGACCTGAAGCTCCCCTCAGCCAGTCAGTCTGTGCCTGTGTCCTCCTGAGAAGAAACCGAGTAACCACACTACACCTACACAAGGAGAATTGTTTGAGTGTCTAATTTCCACATCAGACTGGAGCCTGTGGCTTTGAGGTGGCCCTGCCCTAGCATAAGGGTGTCACTCAGATGTACCAGAGTGACTCAGAGACCTGAAAGTTTCCTCTGAGAGGGCCAACTCTCCAACTCCATAAACAGAAATTATGCAAGGGAGACCTCTATCTTCTGAAAGGGAAACTGCAGTTGCTTATTTTTTTTTTCCATGCAGAGAAACACCTAACATGGTATCTATTTACTAGGCACTCTGTATTAATTAGTCTCTCGTAGATTTCCAATGTCTTACTTATAAGGTGACAACACTACCCCGCTCCCATAGCTCAGAAAAAGGAGGCTCAGACTAGTGAATCAAGTCAGTACTCAGAGCCTTGTAAGGGCTCTGCGGCTGCAGGACAACCCCAGCCCTCAAGCACTGTCTTTGTGACTCAGTTTTGCCCAGCGAGTTATGCAAATGAGGTCAGTGACTATGTTCCTTTTAGATAAACAGGCCTGGTGAGGTGAAGATCTTGCCTGGTCTCCTAACCAGCAGGCACTGACCACTTGATGTGGATTGGCTGAGAGAGGCGGAGAGGGTTCTGAGATCTGATGTGCGTGCCTGAATGGGGACTGTGAGTCCCTGGCTTGCCCTGTGGTGTCAGAGGTCATCGTGCTGGCTGACAGTGCTCTCTGGTTCCTTGTTGACTTCTACATGATAAGAGTGCTGTCTGGCTCCATTGATGTGACCTGTGCAACCCCGGTTAACTGTTTAACTTCTCTTGCTGAGCCTTGGCTTTCTTCAGAGTTGTGCACCCAGATGGAGTTGATGCAATAAAGCATTAGCAAAATGTGAGAGTCCAACAGGTGCTGCCCTCCACTCAGCTGCTGAGCACCTGGCTCCTA
>CABHPQ010133491.1:0-15802 GCA_902168405.1 Peromyscus aztecus
TGTGTGTGTGTGTGTGTGTGTGTGTGTGTGTGTGTGTGTGTGTGTGTGTAAAATGGGTGGGGTTGGGGCTCATTGAGAAGAGGAAGACCTGCAGGAGAGGGCAGAGGATAAGAGAGTAATAGGAAAATATATTTTAATTGGTTTAGATTTATTTATTCTATGTGTACAGGTGTTTGGGCTGCATATATGTATGTACAGCACATACATGCAGTGCCTTCAGAGGCCAGCAGAGGGCATCATCAGATCCCCTGGAACTGGAGATACAGATGGTTGTGAGCCACCATGTAGGTGCTGGGAATTGAACTCAAGTCCTCTGGAAGAGCAGCTAGTGCTTTTAACTGATGAGCCACCTCTCCAGCCCAGGAAAATACATTTAGACATGTATGAAGATGTCATTGTGAGACATTATTCTGTATGAGTAACATATACTTCAGTTTGAAAAAACAGCAAAGAGAGACTTTATTATTTCAGCTGCCGTGTCTGTGTGTTAGGTCTGGACGGTGCGGCCTTCATCTTCACTTTATGCCCCTGGTGCCGCACATCCACACATGACTGAGTGGCCACTGCACCTGGGATCTCGCCTGCATGTCAACCCCCAGGCTTTTGTCACTCAGGGTTTGAACTATCGCTGCTTCTCCCCAGCCTGCAATCTTTCCCGTCCTGTGTCCAGGTTGCTCATTGTTTCTCTGTTTCCCCTGCTTGGAAAGCTATTGCTCTTCTTTATGAAGCACCTTCCTAATCCCCAAAGCAAGTTTTATTTAAGCCACGCAGACAGGGTGTGCTTTATGCACAAAGCACACTCGTGCTAAATCTAGCTAATCATGCACATCTCCACCCAGCTGGACACAGACACAAGGAGAAATATCTTTAAGAAAAAAAAATCACACTCGCTAGTATTTTTTTTAAGTGCACTTATTTATTTGGTGTGCATGTGAGCATGTGTGTGTGTGGGTGGCATCTGTGGGTGTCGTGCAAATACCATGGAGCACACGTGGAGGTCAGAGGACAACTTGTGGGAGGTGGTTTTCTCCTTCTACCAGCTGAGTCCTGGGGATCAAACTCGGGTCACTGGGCTTGTAGGTAAGTGCCCGGAGTCCCTGTATTTACTGGTGATTTCTGTGGTAGACACGGTGTTGCCTATTACATGCATCATTCCATTCCATTGCTGCAGCTGCCCTGTGAGGCAGAGGCTTCTTCACCTGGAAGAGGGGAGGAGAGAGGTTCCAAGAGGCAGCAACTTGCCCAAGTTCTCACAGCTAGAAAATGACCAAGGGTGAACCTAAGCTGTCTGCATCAGGTGTTCACACTGGCCAAAATCTGCTGGTGGGAAACCTCATCCTTGGTTCTCACCACACAAAGCTGTGAAGTGGGGGAGCACATCCATCTAAGCCATAAAGTTCGAGGCTATGGGTAGGAACGGGGAGGCTGGGAGGTTGCCAGGACTCAGCGGGAGCACAGGCTGGAGATGAAGTAAAGGCGGACCTGTCTTGTGACCCAGTCTCAACATTATACATGGAGCACGCTGAGTGGAGGAGGCAAGGGTAGCCCCACTCTCCTTGGGCCTAGAGAGCCTCAGCCTGAGGGTCTAAGCTGGGTTTCATCAAACCTTCTAAGATGTACAGGAAAAGCCCGGTCTTGCTGTTCCCTACCTGCTCAGTACTCCAGGGCTCCAGAGAACAAGACCTGCCCAGAATCCCACAGCAGGCCAGGCTACACTAACCAGTCATACCCTCTACATGTCTGGGCACGCTGACCGCACTGAGCACATGGGTTGGCCATATGTGTTGACTATGGTCTTAAGTTCTCTAAAGGCAGGCTCTGAGATAAAGACTGGCCCAGCGTGCCTGTGATTAATGGAAGAAGTACTGCCAAGGAGACCTGGGAGGAAACAAAAGAAGACAGGGAAGCTAGGAAGCCCTGGAAGGGTGTGTCACCTGGGAAGTGGCTTCAGTCTCCACCCACAGGAGCCTCTGGAGTGTGACTGACACCTCAGAGTTGTCTAGACCTGAGTCCAGGGAGCCCAAGGTTTGTGTCACTTCCTCCCCCACATCACTGACTACTAGTCCCATGTAGGTGGCACATACATTCCCAAGCACTGCTGGACGTCTGGACAAGTGTCCAAAATAGATTCCAGCAGACGGGGAAACAAAGCGTAAATAAGGAATAAAGGTGCTGGTTCTACGAGATAGACACCAAAGTCAGGGAGTGGTCATACAATGGTGTTGGTAATCTAAGCCCTGGTCCAACTGTGCCCCAAGTTCAAACCTTCCCTCAGCAGTCCCAATAAAATGTTGAAGAATGAGGCCCCAGAGTTCTCCTGGGAATGTTTATGGATCCTTTCAGTCAATACACACCAGCAGATGAGAGGTGAGGCCTGTAAGGTCAGCATTCCTGAGCTCTCATCCATCTGTCTAATGCTCCAAAAAGTAACTCAAGGGCCAATGAGAGGGCTTTCAGGGAGAGGTGCTTGCTGCCAAGCCTGACAACCTGACAACCCACATGGTAGGAAGGAGAACCTGTTCTCACGACTTGTCCTCTGACCTCTACATATAAATAAATGTAAATTGAGATTTGAAAAGGAAGCCGCTAGACTATTAACAGCACGTAAGGTGAAAATCAGATTCCTAGTCTTCAGTGAATGAACAAATCACACTTTGTAAGAACCCACTGGGTTGGTAGAGTATTTGCCTAGCATGCTTGAGGCCTGCGTTTCTCTCCCTGCACCAGATACAGTGGTGCAGCCTGTGGTCCCAGCACTGGGAGCTAGAGGCTTCTAGCTCTTCCTAGATCAGAAGTTCAAGTCTTCCTTAGCTACACATCAATGAGACTGTGCACTACACCTCAAGTTCATGGCCAGCCTGGGCTAAATGAGACTGTACCTCAAAAAGAACTGTAAGGATAGTGAAAGCCGACAGAAGCAAACTTCGCCCAGGTTCTGTTTGTGCTTTTTGACACCTGCACCTAGTCATGGGTAAAGCTTGCTGCCCCTTTGAGGTGCCTGTCATGAGGTTCATCATGGAGTTGATGTGTAGAGGAGATAAATTTATTAGGGTGCACAATATTTTGGGGAATACAATAACACCACATTTCCCCTCTTTTGTCTAAGATTAAAAAAAGCTTATAACTAATATGTGGTAGTATTGTATTCCCCAAAATATTGTGTACCGTAATAAATTTATCTGGGGTCAGAGACAGAACAGCCACTAGATACAGAGACTAGAAAATGGTGGCACTCACGCCTTTAATCCTAGCATTCCAGAGATAGGAATCCCTCTGGATCTCTGTGAGTTCAAGGCCACATTGGAAACAGCCAAGCAAGGTGACACACACCTTTAATCCCAGGGAGTGGTAGTAGAAAGCAGAAAGGTATATAAGGCGTGAGGACCAGAAACTCGAGGCATTTGGCCTGGTTAAGCATTTGGCTGGTTAAGCTTTCAGGCTTTTGAGCAGCAGTTCAGCTGAGACCCATTCTGAATGAGGACTCAGAGGCCTCCAGTCTGAGGAAACAAGACCAGCTGAGGATCCAGCGAGGTGAGGTAGCTGTGGCTTGTTCTGGTTCTCTGATCTTCCAGTTCACCCCAATACCTGGCTCAGGTTTGATTTTATTAATAAGAACCTTTAAGATTCATGCTACACTAATACAAGAAAAATTATATCCAATAAGTATATACAATATACACAGTCAAGATTACATTAATGATGTCTAGTCCATTAACATTTGACAGATTCAGATAAAAACTCCATTATATATAATAACAATGTCCAATCCAGTAACATTTGACAAATTCAGACAAAAAATTTTCAAGATGAACCCTAACCCTAACTCAAGAGAAGAGGACCGTTAACAGTAAATTAGATGAAAAATCTATAACAGTTTCATTGAGAGCCAAGTGTGGTGACACACGCCTTTAACTCTAACACTTGGGAGGCAGAAGCAGGAGCATCTCTGTGAGTTCCAAGCCAGTCTGGTGTACATAAAAAGTCCCAGGCCAGCTGTAGCTACATAGAGAGACCCTGTCTCAAAATAAATAAGTAAATAAATAAATAAATACAAACAAAAACAAAACACAACTTCACTGAGGCAGAGTTCATTTACTCTGTGATTCTCATTTTAGAGCCTGCAGCTCAGTGGATGTCTAGTCACCATGTTTTTTTTAGTGTGGAACCTTCCTGTCCTGCCAAACAGAAATCCCTCATCAGCAGGCCTTCCTCATTTCCCCACAGAGTCTGGTGATAAGGATGGGAGCCTTCCTTCTTATTCCTCTTACAAGAGCCTTCCAGAAAGCCTTCTGGAAAGCCTGCTTTGATCCACCGCACTGGGAGCATCTCTGCCTTTCTGACTGCCAGGCTTCAGTAATAACCACGTGATGTAGAAAGGGAAGGGAAAGGCTGATGATTCAGTCTTGGTGCAGGCCTAGGGGAATTCCACAGTCACGTTAAGCACCTGAGGCAAGACTGTGGCTTTATTTCCTTTCAGGATACCAGGGAATAATGCCAGGTGTCTTCCTGCCAAGGGCCACATCCCCACAGTCAAGGTGGAAAAATGGGGCATTCTTTACACAGGAGTTGACAGGGCTGTGGAATTCTGAGTGAGCTCCATCAGAGCTACTGGGGAAGGAGTGAGCTGGGCAGGCGCTTCTCTTGCCGATGTGAGGATGTGAGATCAATACCTGAACTCAGGCCAAAGAGGGCCAGCATGGCAGCTTGTGTTTGCAATCCTAGCTTGGGAAAGATGGAGAGAGGCAGATTCCTGGGGCTCCATATCCAGAAAGCTTAGCCTACTTGGTGCTCCAGGCCAGTGAGAGACCCTGTCTCAAAAAACAAGGTGGACAGTTCCTGAGGAACATCCCCTAAAGTAGACCTCTACACAAGTATGCACATATACACACATATGCATGCTCCCTCTCTCCCTCTCTCTCTCTAGAAGATCCCTACCTCTTAGGAGAAGAGCGTACAAGAGGCACTCTGCATTCTGGAAATCCTTTAGAGATGAATTGACAATAGACTGGGAGATCTTTATTCTTTCAACTGAAGCAGAGAGACCAGAAAACCTTATCCACGGAACTCAAGGCAAGTAAGTCAATCAAGTGTAATCGCCCTGTGCATAGCTCCATTGTGTAAGAGGCTTGGCTAGCCTGTGGTCTTACCGAGTTGGGTGCATTCAGTAAACAAGCATCCGAGCACCTATGTCTCCTGGAGCATAAGAACAAGGCATTTCCTGACCATGGCACCAGCCACATTAGGAGCCTCTGTGATGGCATTATCTCATGCCTCATCTTCAAACAGACTCCCATCTTTTTCACCCATAAGCAAGAAAAGCCCTCTGTGGCTCATTAGCAGCCAGGCAAGCCCGGTCCCTCTGATGTGCCTCCCTCCCTCCCTTTGCAGGCCCACTTCCTGGAGATCTGTCACCGCCACCTTTATTATAATGGCTGACTTACGGTCCCGCAGCCTGGGACACTGGGGAGAAGTATTCTGATGAGCGGGTGGGCGGTTTCCCCAGAGACCAGAAACTTGTAGAGGGATTAGGGGCTGGGCATTTTGCCGCCGGTTTTCCTTGCCGTGAAGGTTGCTAACTACCCAGGGAGGCAGAATCTGCGGTTGTGTGTCCTAACAGGCAGAAATGTTATTGAATCAGTCACTTTTCTCGTTGCAGTGACAAAACCAGATTAAGGAAGGGAAGGGTCATTTTTGGCTCCTAGGCGCAGTCCGCCCTGATGGCCAGGCAGGCTGCAGGAGCGTGAGGCAACCGGTCACATGACAGTCAGGAAGCAGAGAGATGCTCAGCTCACTTCCTCTTTCTTAGTCAGCACCCCAGTCCATGGAATTGTGTTGTCCACATTTCGGGGTGGGTCTTCGTACCTCAATTAACACAATCTAGAAACTCCCTCACAGACCTGCTCAGAGGCTTGCCTCTTGGTTAAGTCTGGATCCCGTCAAGTTGGCAGAATCAGCCATCACAATTTGCTCCCAGTTAAGGTGAGCAGAGATAGACACACGGAGTGTCGGAGTGTCTGCGTACTGTTCAAGACAACGCAAACGGAGCTTCAGGCATCCGTGAGAGTGAGGACTTGGGTTGCCTCCCTTGGCTCACAGTCAGGGTAAGGCAGCTAACCAGATCCACAGAATGAGGAGGCTTTGCTCATTCGTTCTGACTGCCTCTTTGGAGAAGGCCAAAGACCATCAAGTGTCCTTTGTTAAAGAATGATTCTCTCAGGTATGATCTGGATGAGATCAACAGCAGAGTGGGCTTGGGGTAGCATAAAAAAGTACGGAGTGCCTGAGAAACGTTCTTAGACAGTGTGGTGGTTTGAAAGAAAATGGCCCCCAGAGGGAGTGGCACTATTAGGAGGTGTGGCCTTGTTTGAGGGGGTGTGGCCTTATTGGAGGAAGTGTGTCACTGGGGGGGTGGGCTTTGAGGTTTCCTATGCTCAAGCTACTGCCAGTGAGACCGTTCAGTTCCTCTTGCCTTCTAATCAAGTTGTAGCTAGCACCACGTCTGCTTGCACTCTGCCATGTTCCACACCATGATGATAATGGACTGAACTGTAAGGGAGCCACCCCAATTCAATGTTTTCCTTATAAGAGTTGCCATGATCGTGGTGTGTCTACACAGCAACAGAAATTCTACCTAAGACTGGTCACACAGATAGCTAGCAATCAATATTTAAAAATTGGTTAGTCTTGTTTGGTGAAAACAATTAAGCTTAATCAAGTTCATGGGTATTTTACAACAGCTAAGAAGTTAGTGAGACCACACCTTCCTTCTTTCCTCCCTCTTTCCCTCCCTCCCTCCTCTTCTCCACCCTTCTCTTTTTCTGAGTGAACAATTATTAAGACAAAATAGATCTAAAATGTAAACAGCAGTGTGATGAGCCATAGAAATCAGATTTTTGAGAACTATTAAATTAGGAGCCCTCTCAATGTATTTCGTTAGTTTTTAGCTTGAAATAAAAAAAGAACACTGCTATTTTAGGAGTGATAATGTCCAAAGACCCAGGGAAAGAGCACACAGCATTGCTCTGCTTAGAACAAAACAGAGAGAACTAGGGGCTATATGAACCTGAGAAAGTCAAATGATTCCTAGAGGCTACTGTGGGTAGACATGCTGCGGAAATGTCTCTGCCACAGGGGAAGTAGAGGCTGAGTAAGGAGGAAAGCCAAAAGACTCACAGTCATTTGCAAGAAGAAACAGGAAGTAGGTTTAGGTGGTCAGTCGTAACATCACACACAATTAATCCAAGGGTAATTTTATAATGGAGGGGAGTTCTGGGAGAGATCATAGGCCAGACTCCTGTAGTAAATGGGGGTTTGAGAACCTCTCATAGGCTAAATTCCTAATCAAGATAAAAAAAAAATCAATTTTAAATACACATGGTATTGTAAAACACTGAATCCTTTTTATTACTTAAATTTTGGCTTGGTAGGTGGATGTGCACATGCCAAGGCATATATGTGAAGGTCAGAGGGCATCCTGGAGGCATCTGTTCTCTTCTTCCACCATGTGGGTCCCAGGGATCCAATTCAGGTGGTCAGGTTTGGCAGCGAGCGCCTTCACCTGCTGAGCCAGCTTGCCAGCCCTGTACCATGCTTCTGATTATAATGTAAAATACAAAAGAGATGAAGAGAAAGGCTCATTAATTTGTATGCATAAAAATAAAATCTTGGACTAGGAATGTAGTTGCCTAGTATGCATGAGGCCCTGGGTTCAATAGTCAGAACCAACTAAACAAATAATAAATAAATGAACAAATATAAAATCTCCCACATGTCCAGAAAAGGAGGGAGGGGAAAAAGAAAAAGTAAAGAAAACAAAGTCAAATAAGTTACAAACAAACCCCACAAACTGGAAAAAATTGCATTTATTACAGACATAGAGCAAATATTACAGAATAAACCAAATATTACAGACATAGACCAAATATTTCTAATGTAGAGATTCTGTAGAAATTGAAGGGAACAAGAGGCAAAATATACAGCTAAGGAAGTGCAGTGAAAACATTCAGATGTGTGAAAATATACTCAGCTTTATTCAAAAGGAGTGCAAATTCAAATTGCAAAATATCACTTATGAAACTGTAAAAGTTTGATGACACATTGTCCCACTGGTCCTCCCTGATTGAAGGAAAACCAGTAGAGGAATAACGAGCAAAGGAAAAGAAGTGAAGACAGGCTGTTACCCGCCAGCGCCCATCACGGGCTTATAGAGCTCGGATGTGGAACTGAGGGAGAGAGTGTGGGGTGCGCTTCAGAATTTTGCAAGTAAGAAAACAATGGCACTCACCCACCAAGTCCCTTCCCATCCCTGGTTGGTGGCACTTGTAGGGAATTAACTCTTAGGCACTTCTGTCTACCCATCTCCCCTCACCCATACACACAAGCCAAGCCTGCTTCTTGATGTCAGAAGAAAGCTCTGGGCAGTCACGCCCAGTTATAGTAGAGTGTGATTGTCTCGGGAGTGGATGGGACACAGCAGTGTCTTTCACATACCCCCCTTGATGGAACTATCAAAAACTAGACACTCAGGTATTACTAATGGAAATGGAAACTGTTACAACATCTGAGTTAACTGTGAGTACCTAGTATGTAGTGACCATTTGACAGCCTCATTCGGAGTCTTCTCTACTGAGGTCTGTGGTTTCTGTTGCATGTAACTGAATCCGGGGCCTTGTATATGCTAATCAGTGTTCTGTCACCAAGCTGCATTCCCAGTCCTATATAGAAACTTCTAGAAAATTCTTCACATACTTGGATAGATAGATAGGTAGGCAGGTAGGTGGGTAGGTAGAGAGATGATAGATGGGTAGATGGATGGACAGATAGATAGATGATAGACAGATAGGTCTTGTTTAGGAACGTGACTTAGACCTCACTAACCAGGTTAGACTGGCTGTGAGTCCCACAGATCTCCCCAGAGAGTTCCCTCTCTTCAGTACTGGGGTTAGAAGTGTGTTTGCCATGCCTGCCTATGTTATGTGGGTTCTAGGGGTTGAACCCAGGACCTCATGCTTGTATGGCAAACACTTTACCAACTGACCAAAGGCAAACAGACTTCTTTTTAAAAATGTGCATGTCTGTTGGTTTGTGCACGTAAGTGTTGTACCCACAGAGGCCAGAAGAGGGCACTGGATACCCTGGAGCTTGAGTTTCAGGCACTTGTGAGCCCCCTGAGACAGGTGTTAAGCACTAAACTCTAGATCTCAGAAAGAACTGCAAATGCTTTTAACCATTGCACCACCTCTCCAGCCCCCAAAGGCAACTATTCTTAAATGAGATATTTTAGAATCTTTTGTCGTTAAAAGACATCCTTTGTCCTCGTTGCTCACTTTCTTTTAAACACAGTAGTAAGGATGAAAAAGACACAGGATATTTACAGATACACACAAAGGAGTTAAATATATCAAGAAAAATTGGTGATGCAAGAGACTGTGTATATTGTTTATATTGGGTGTATAGTGTATATTCTGGTTACATTGGACAGCATGAGTGGGACTCTATATCAATAGAGGTGCTTTTGAATCTGCCAGTAGAAAGGATAAGGTGGGAGTTTCTAAAAGACTCACAAAGTTCATCAATGACAATAAATCAAGCTACAAATTACACAGGTTGTTGTAGCTAGAGTTTTCCTGCCTGGCCCACGGTCAGGATAAATCTCTTTCACCTGCCAGTCCCACAGCCGCTCAGACCCAACCAAGTAAACACAGAGACTTACATTGCTTACAAACTGTATGGCCGTGGCAGGCTTCTTGCTAACTGTCCTTATATCTTATATCAATCCATTTCTATAAATCTATACCTTGCCACATGGCTCGTGGCTTACCGGCATCTTTACAAGCTGCTTGTCCTGGTGGCGGCTGGCAGAGACTCCCTCCACCTTCCTGTTCTTTTTATTCTCTCTGTTAGTCCCGCCTACACTTCCTGCCTAGCCACAGGCCAGTCAGTGTTTTATTAGCAACACATTTGCCATACAGAACATCCCACAGCAGGTTGTGATGGGTAAAAGTTGGTTTAACAGATTATGTAAATGACTTCAGAGTTCTAGAACAATGGGTGAGTGGAGCAAACAGAATCCAAAACATGCACACAAGTAGCTGGGAAATAGAGCAATAAAATATAACAGTTGTATTTATGGTTTTAATCTTAAAATGAGGTAAGCTTCATTCATATTTAGTCTAAGTATTGACAGCAGTAAATTGAGGCAATTCAAATAAATATATGTCCAAGGGTTACATATATAAGATTACTAAGCACACTGTAAAATTAAAAATATTTAGAAATTTTAATCACACTCAGGAGAAAGCTGCAGTATGATTAAAATTTCTAAATATTTTTATTTTTAATAAAATACATTTTTAATTTTATTTTATTGGTGTGACTGTCACAGTCAAGCCAACGCTTGAACCATCCTAGTAGCTCTGTTTGCTTTTCCCATGTAACAACCCACCCGGAAACAAATCGACTTAGAATAACCATCATTTTAGAAACATTGTTTCAAACCTGTGCACAGTCACCTCCGAGACTACAGTTCTGAAAAGGAGCACTGAAGAGGAAGGGTTGCTGGAGCTGGGTTTGGTTGGTTGTAAAGGGGAGTGAGTAGCAAGCACTGACCGTGTCCGCTTCAGTTTCTCAAGGAACTCAGAGTGGAAGGAGAAATGTTTACTGTGGGCAATTCCTCTCCACAACAGAAATGAAAGCGCCTTTATGTTTCCCCACATAGATTTCATAATCAGACCACTTCCATGGTTCCAGAGCCTCATCCTGGATTGGCGTTGGCTAGAAATCACAGGGAAATCCCAGCAGTCATGGGCACTTTCATACCTGTCAACTTTTCTTTTATCTCCAAAGAATTAGCCATTTCCCTCTCCTTTAAAAAGAGAAAACCACCATGGTCTTTGTTGGTTTGTTGTTGTTGTTTTCTCTCTCCCATTCTCTAATACAAATTATAGATTTGTAAATTCGAAATATTTGAGTAGTCTACTTCTGAGTAGACTGGAACAGAGACTGTGAAGAAAAAGGCTTCGATTAAAACAAAGGAAAGAATGGGGTGTGTGTCTGATTGCACGGTAAACACTCAACACCCCTGTGTAGGAGGTAGGGCAGCTCAGATCGAGCACTAGAACTGAGACAGACTTTAAAGAAATGATGTACTAATGCAGTGCCCCTTATGTGTGTATGTGGGATAGTGTTTGAATAATTTTAAATATTTTAGTGCTAAAATTTCTGCAAAAGTGTACTAAAGTATTAAAATGTATGGATTCTATAAGAAACCAACTTATTCCACTGAAGGCTTATAGTTCATGGTAAAAGTCAGCCAGGAGAGTAAAACTTAATGAATAAAAACCTTCAAAATTTGACCTTGATTTTGTGTGTTGCTTTCTAACAAACAGAATTAAGATTGCCATGCGAACTGTAGCATTACTGGGAGAAAAATAAGAAATGACTATATCTTTAAGTAAATTTTTTTTAGCCAAGTAGTTAAAAAAAATCAATCACTATTAACGCCCTCTTTGTCTCAACGCCCAAACTAATTTTTTTGCTGAACGATATAAAACAGAAAACAAACACTTGCTTGTGGCAACATGACCTTCTCTAGGTCCCTGCTGGTGCTACCTGGATATGAAGTGCTTCTGGAATATGTTCCTTGTCTAGCCAGCAACAGCTTTCCCTGAAACACTCACCTTGATGGCAGGTGAGAGTCACATCAGTGGAGAGGGTCACCCTGTTACCATGTCTCCTCTAAGGCAGGTGAGTGTCACGGTCTTTAAAAAGTGTTCCTTCAGATAAAGAACTACTTAATGCTTATTTTCCTCTCAGCTACACATAATTTTTGTTGTTAAACTAATGGAGCTCTTAAATATGACAGTCTGTCTTTAATTAAAAAAAAAAAAACAACAAAAACTATGGCTGGTCCATATGTTTTCTAACCGAGACAGCATAAAACCTCCATATGTTTAAACATGCCATACTCTGGACTGTGGTACACACACACACACACACACACACACACACACACACACACACACCACAGAACACTATATTCACTGTAACTAAACCATTGGGTGGAGTTGGGGAGGATTTTTTTCTTTTTTTAAAATAATAGCCACGTTTGTCAAACAGGATATTTTTGCTCTGCATTTTGTTGTAGTGGTGGGGATGGCCGTTGTATTTAGACTTTATATGGCCTGGGTTACCCAGCTCACAACAGAAACACCTGCACCAAATTAATTTGTTGTAGCACATTAATTATCTCATAGCTTCTATTTAGGCTGCAGCTGTTGCTATTATGTTAATAATAATTTTTATCACCACTGTATACAACAGGTTATGGAGAGAGTAGAAATCTCTCTTTTTGGGGGGGCTCACCCCTTTTCGTTTCCATTTTTCAATGTCAGAAGGGAAGCCTGAGAGGAAATCAGGCAAATTAAGCCCCCAAAGCGCACTGTAATTTTCTATTTCTGAACGGATTTGTAAGAGAATGGCTGAGTGAAGTTAGCAGAGCATCACCCCCACACAAAGATGGCGCGTGCAGAATTTGTGAAAGCGAAAAGGAAGAGGAAGGACAAGCCAGAGAGGGTCGGCACACTGCTGCTGGGTGGTGAGTGTTTGCAGGGGGGTGGGGAAGATGCTGCAGTTTCATGAAATAATAAGGTGGGGGAAGAAAAGCAATACAAAGAGTGGGTTTCCCATTGTTTGTAAAATATAAACACAGATGAATTCTGTCTTTGGTTGGTTCATGCTTTTCATTCAGCACAGCAGGGATGTTCTTAAGAAGTTGCCCTCTGCGAAATTTCACTAAATGGGAACCGTGGACCCTGCATGATGGGATTATAATCACACCAGCCACTCCTTTTACATAATTTTTTGTTTAAGATCCAGTAAGACCCCCTGTTTTTAATATATATAAAGCAATAGACATGTATATGTCGATAAACTGAGGGTTCGCGTCACCCCCCCCCATAGCTTGGTGCAAGCTGAACAAACACCAGTGTGCTAGCCCCTTCTGCAGATCTCAACGATTCAAAAACAACATGAAATTTTTTAGCTGACAAGAACATGTCTGCTGCCTGCAATAGCTCACCATGTTGCCTACGAACCGAAAGATCAAAAATTATCGATTTCATGGCGCTGCGTGCTCTGGAGAAGAAAAGCCACTTTAAAATTTGCATTGTTTAAGACATCTTTTAAAAGAAAAGACTCGCCCCCACCCCACCCCAAACACTTTGGGATGTGAAAATGGCTTGTTTTCATCTCCTTCATGATTTGCTATAATTCTATTATTTTTAGCAGCTGGAGTCCAGAAATGATTTTTTTCGACGAATTTAGGATTTTGCCGCAGTGTACATCTGCAGTCCCAGAATCCTCCGGTAAGTTAATCCCTCTTTCGATGGGAAACGCCTTTAACCTTCTTGTGAATGAAATACCTGCAACCATTTTGAAATTTTTAATAGAGGGACTGTGTGTGTGAGTGTATGTGTGTGTGTATTTTTGCACGCGTGTGGGCATTGGGGGGTAGGTGTGTCAAAGCATGCTTTCTTCGTATCGTAACAGTATCTGTTAGTTCTGAGAAATGCTAAGAAACATATACCTCCATATCCTTTGCCTGTCACGAAGAGTCTCCATTGCTTCCTCATCACACTGTCTAAGGTAGCCGTGAAAACACTTCTTTAGAACGGTAAACCAAGGAAGGCCTGGAGAACACGCAACTTCAAGCGTGAAGGATGGTGCCAGCGTAACTAAAGGACCAGGCCACAGCCAGCTCCATGGCCATCATCTCCTGCCACCTTTGCGGTCCCTCCTCCACCCTGCAGTTGTACACTCGCTGCGAGCTTTCCACGGTGGCTCTGTGCGGAATCTGCCCAGTGGGTTACTAGATGGCTTCTGAGTGGGAGAATAAGCGACAGATAGACTGACAAGAGGTATTTACAACTGCTTAGCCTGTTCATCTGGAAATTAACAAAACGATGACACACCCCGACACGATGTTTTACAAATCAAAAGTCTGGGTCCATAAATAGCCCACTTGACAAATGCAAAAGGAAAAGCCGGTTGTGAGGTTTTTGCCTGGTGTCTCCTCGGTACCATAAAGAAATTATTTTTAACAGGTCTTCTTAGAGAATCAGTATTGGCTGTTTCTGAATGCATGGAATGTTGCTTGGTGCTACATTTCTGCTGGGAAAGGATTCTTCCTTCCCGGGGGAATTGGGATGGAATCCAACGTGGACCACACCCTGATTTCAGTTTGTTTTCCCATCATTTCTGCCTATTGTCAAGTAGAGTTGACTCACAATTACAGTTTTACTTTAAATGAAGGCACTAATCAAAAGAAGCAATCATCGGCTGTCCTCAAAGGGAGGCTCATTGTTTTAGGTGTGTAGTAAATGTTTAAATAATGGATTTGATAGAGCTAAGTATCCAAAATGCAGAAGGACCAATGCTGGCTTATTAATATTTCTGCCCAAAGTGCAAATACAAACTGTGTGTGTGTGTGTGTGTGTGTGTGTGTGTGTGTATGTGTGTGTGTTTTAGTGAGTGTGTTCTAGGTTCATGATTTGTTTAGCCAAAGCTTGATCTGCCCGTGGCTGGTCGCAGGACAATCTATCCTGAGTCTCTGTTAAACCAGCGAGAGACAGGTATTTGTCTGCCCCCATTTCTTGAAATGAATTACTTGATGTGAAACCCATTGGGTTGACTCTTGGGAGAAAGGGTGTAAGAGAGAAACCAAGCATTTTTGTGAAGTGTGTTATCTAGGGTCAACTGTTTTAGCAATTAATTTTATAAAATCACTTCACTTCTTAACTACTTATTTTATTTTCAAATTAGCTCACAGAGGAGCAGGTTTCCTTATTCACTAGGTATTTTGATGACGTTTCTTTTTGGTGTAATGACAGTATTTGTGTTAATTTCACAGAAGTTATTCATCTTTTTTTGGTACAAAATATGGAGCAGTTTTGTTTTATGAGAAAAGTGAACAAAAATCCTGAGAAATTTTAAAATTCAGCTAACTGGTTTTAAGGTTCGTCAGCTGGTTATTTCTCTACAGAATTACACTTGATTGGAAAGGCAGCACTCTGCATTGTCGAGCAGTCTACCTTTTCTCTGAAACACGCTGTCTGTGAATCATCAATAGGAACTGAGACTTTTAATTCTAAATTGGGACTGAAATACCCAAAGTATATGCTTCATTTTAGCATCTGGCTAGAGAAATACAAATATAAGGGTGTCTTTATCTTTTAGGTCTTTCAGTGGTGCAGACATTTCTTAACTGGTTTTAATAGTGTCCTTTTTTTTTATAGCAAAAATGGAACACAGAAAAAGCAAGTGTCTAAAAAGAAGAAAAGAGGAAAATCCTCTGACAGTGGTGAAGTCAGTTATCTAATTTTAAAAGCAGGATTTTAATAGAGTCGACCAAATGCCTTAATTCTGCATCTGACGATTAAAATTGGGGGTTGGTAGCGGCAACCAGCATCGCTGCTCTGATGAGGTACCTCTTCCTGTCCGTCTGAGTTCTGGCAGGCCAAGGCAGCCCCAGCCTGCAGCAGCCTTTATCCTCCGGAAATCCTAGCAGAGATGTCGAGGGGAAAGGTCTAGACAATGGTCCTCACAGAGCAGTTCCTTAACGGTGGTGCTTCACAGGGCTATGGTGATATATCTTTAAGATAGAAAAATGAGTCATTTAAAAAATAAGCTGGCCCTACAGCATCAGTCCTGGCTCAGAGGATGGGCAGGCTTCCTGCCAGTACCTGTACAGAAGGGCCTATTGTTTACTTGCGTTAATTACAGTGCTGGGATGAAGAAGGCAGGG
>CABHPQ010133493.1:0-22761 GCA_902168405.1 Peromyscus aztecus
CCCAAATCTATCCCTAAACTCCAGGCTTGGACCAGCACACATATCCTGCACATCAACCCAGCCCCATGTGTCCATCTAACTTAATCCCACTTAAGCCATATTCAACATTTAGGCCCAACTCAGCTCAAATATCATGTGTTCTGCCACAAATCTGGTCTGTTCACACCGACAATAGAATTAACAAAACAAATCCACATTCCCAGATCTCATTGCAAAAATACCAACAACATATACCAAGCTCTGGCAAACCTAATTTCATAAAAAAGTGAATTACTGAAATTAAAGACACAGCTTAATATCAACCTATTAACAGGAGGTGATTTCAATATATCACCTTCTCCAATAGACCTGTCAGTGGAAAAAAGTAAGCAGGTAAACATTAGAATTAATTGACATCATACACCAGTAGACTTAATAGATATCTATAGAATTTTCTACCCAAACACCAAAGAATATATGTTCTATTCAGCAGCACACAGAAACTTCTCTATAGTAGATCAAATCCTAGAACACAAAACAAAACTTAAAAAAATCAGAAAAAAATGAAATAATTTTGTGTATCATACTGAACATAATGCAATAAAATTCAAAATTAACAGCAAAAATTCTCTAGTAAGCACACAAATACATGAAGATTAAACAACTCATTCCTGAATGATGAATGCAGCAAAGAAGAAATCAAGAAAGATATTTAAAAACTCCTAGAAGTAAATGAAAACATAACAAAACAAAACCTCTGTAACACATTAAAAGCAGTCTGATGAGGGAAATTTATAGCTCTAAGTGCCTACAGTAAAAATTAAGGAAGAACATAAATAAATGACTTAATGATGAAAATCAAAAATTCAGAAAAACAAGGACAAACCTAAACCCAAACCTAATAGACCACAAGCAATAAAAAAATCAGAACTGAAATTATTGAAATAGAAACAAAGAAAACAATACAAAGAATCAATACGTCTAAGATCTGATTCTTTAAGAAGATAAACAAGATCAACAGACCCAACTAATAAGAGGGAAAAAAATGAGAGAGAGAATCCAAATCTACTGCTTCAGAAATGAACAGAAAAAGGTTACAAGAGACACCAAGGAAATTCAGAATATTTTAAGGAAATACTTTCAAAACCTGTATTTCATTAAGTTGTACAACCACAACAAATGGACAAATTTCTAGACTCAGTCAAACCACCAAGGTAAGATCAACAACCTAAATGGACCCATAACAAATGAGATTAAAGCAGTAATAAAAAATCCCCCAACTAAAAAAAGTCCAGGCCCAGATGGATTCACAGCATACTTCTACTAGGCTTTCAACAAAAATCTACAGGCAATCCTTTTAAACTATTCAACAAAAGAAAAACCGAAGGAGCACTCCCAAACTTCTTCTATGAAGCCAGTATCATACTAATATGAAAACTTGTTAAAAACACAATAACAACAACAAAAAACTACAGGCCAATATCTCTGATGAACATAAACTGAAAAATCCTTAATAAAGTACATGCTAACTGAATACAGACATACATCAATAATATTACCTTATCCACCGTGACCAAGTGGTCTTTATCACAGAGGTAAGGAGGAGTTTCTATATACACAAGTAAATAAGCATCCATTGTTCGCATCAATGGACTTAATGACACAAATCACATCACCCTCTCAATAGATGCAGAAAAAAGCTTTGACAAAAATGCAACATACTTTCATGATAAAAGTCTTAGAGAAAGTAGGAATAGAAAGAATATACCTCAACATAATAAAAGTCATATATAAGAAACCCACAACCAACATCACCATAAATCGAGAAAAACTTGAAGCAACTGCAGTGATGTCATGAAAGGGACAAGGCTGTCCACATCCTGATTCTTTTTCAATACCGAAATACAAGAAAGAAAGAAAGGACATTCAAGGACTACAAGTAAGAGAAGCCAAAGTATCCCTATTTGTAGATAACATGATATCATATTACAAGGATTCTAAAATTTCCATCAAAGAACTTCTAGAAACTATTAACATATTCAGCAACAGGCCAAAATACAGAATCAGCTTGCAAAATCCAACAGCTTTTCTATAAATCCACAACAGACACACAGAGAAAGAGATCATGGATACACTTCCATTCACAATAGCCTCAAAGAAAATAACATATCTAGGAATAACCCTGGCCAAGGAGATGAAAGACCTTTATAATAAAAATTTTAAACCTCTGAAGAAAGTGATTAAAGACACCAGAAAATAGAAAGATCTCCCATGCTATGACTTTTAGAATTAATATTGTGAAATGACCATTCTACCAAAAGGCATTTAAAGAGTCAATGTAATGCTAATCAAAGGCCACATGTCACCCAGTGAAAGGGGAAAAAGTATCTTAAAAATTTAAATGGAATCACAAAAGTCCCCAGATAGTCCCTAGCTAACAATCCTTAGCAAAAAGAACAATGTAAGGAAGACTGCCATTCCAGACCACAGCCATATTATACAGTCAGAGTGATGAAAAGATGTAGACCAATGAAACAAAATTGGAAATACAAACATGCATACACATAACTACATCTAGTATTCAACAAAGATGCCAAAACCTACACTTGAGAGGTGACACCTTCAACAAATAGTGCTGGGAAAAATGGATGAGCACATGTGGAAGAATGAAATTATACTCATATCTGTCACCATGCACAAAACTAAGAATGTAAGAGCCAGAGCAGATGGAGGACACCAGGAGAACAGGGACCTCTAAATCAACTGAGCAAAACTCATATGAACTCCCAGAGACTGACACAGTAAACACAGGGCCTGCACAGGTCTACACCAGGTCCTCTGAATATATACTATGGCTTCCAGTTTAGTGTCTTTATGGGACTCCTGAGTGTGTGAAAGAGTGGGTTTCTGATTCTTTCACCTTCTCTTGGGCTCTTTTCCTTCTGTTGGTTTACCTTGTCCAAGTTTGATGTGGTAGTTTTTACTTTACCTTATTATATTTTATTTTGTTATGTTCTGTTGTTATCTCTTACAAACCTGTTCTTTTCTAATAAGTGACAGAAAGTGAGTGACTCTGGATAGGAAAGGAGGTAGGGAGGAACTGGGAGGAGTAGAGGGAGGGGAAACTGTAAGCCCCAAATGGATCAAAGACCTAAATGTGAAACCTTCATCAGTGGAACTGCTAGAAGAAAACATAGATAGTATACTACAGAATATAGGTATAAGAGAAGACTTTCTTATTAGCATCTCATTTGCCCAGGCATTAAGGCCAACAACTAGAAAGTGGGACCTCATAAAACTGAAAAGCTTCTGCACAGCTAAAGAAACAACTTGGTAAAGAGGAAGCCCACATAATGGTAGACAGTCTTTGCCAGCAGAGGATTAATATTCAAACTACATAAAGAATTAAAAAAACAAAGGTTCAAAAGACCCACAAATGAACCTTTAAAAATGGGGATCTTAAAAATGGCTAAGAAGTATCTTCTTAAAACTATGTTCATTGTCCCTAGAAATTAGGGAAAGGCAAATCAAAACAACTTAGAGAGTTCATCTTGCACCAGTCAGAATGGCTAAGATCAACAAAACAAGTGACAATAAATGCTGGAGGGGATGTGGGGAAAGAGGACACTCATTCACTCTTGAGAGGATGGCATATTTCTCTAGCCACTATGGAAATCAGTATGGAGGACCCTCCAAAAGCTAAAAATAAATCTACCATATGACCCATTTATATCATTTCTATTCATTGCCCAAATGCTTGGCATCCTTCTACACAGACACTCACTCAGCCGTCTTCATTGCTGTTGTATTCACAACAGCTGAGAAATGGAAACAACTTAAATATCCTCCACCATAGAATAGTATTCAGCAGAAAAGAAAAAAACAAAAACAAAAACAAAAAACAAACAGACAAGCAAAAAACCAGAATTATGAAATTCGCATGTATGTGATTAAGAACTAGAAAAAGTTGTATTGAGTGAGGTGACCCAGATCATCCCAAAAGACAAACATCACATTTTCTCTTTTATCGGCAATTTCTAGCTCCAAATCTTCAGAAGTGAGTAAATAACTACAGAACCCAGAAAGTGAAAAGGGATCATTGCAGTAGAGGGATCAAAGCAATAGAGAATGAAAGAACAAAAGGTAAGTTATTCAAAGAGGAAAATGGGGGAAAAAAACATGGTGGGGGCTCTAATGATGGATGGGAGGGAAATGGGTACAGAATGAGGGGGGAGAAGGTTAAATAACAGAGAGAGTGTCTGAAAAAGCAATAGGGATCATATTATTACCTCACTATTTACCTAAAATTGCATAGAATACATATAACACTGTATAACATTTATAGTTTAAATAAAATTTCTCATCTGCAATAACAATATTCCCTTTAAGAAATATAGGCTATTTAACAAAAACGCCAACACTAGGCCCTATAAGTCTCCTTTGAGTTGTTGTTATGGGTTGTCCAAAAGACTCCCAAATTATTATAGGCTACTGCTGTTGCTCTAGGTTACCTTCCAGAGGTGGGAATTAAGTTCCTATTTCCAAAGACAACATGCACTTTGGACACAGAAACCAAAAGACCTAAGCTGGATCTGACCTGAAAATCTCTCTGAGGACTGGCTTTCCTGATAGAAGAAGGTTAAAAAAAAATCTTAACAGCTTCCCAGGGGGGAGAGCGATGATTAGTCCTACGCAGAGATGATGCCTGTGAACGACAACCATGCCTAGCCTGGCAGGATAACCCAAGTGTGCAGTAGTGGGACACACACCTTGGTGAGAGCCACAGCTCTCTAACTGGACTTAATGTTCACTCACTCAACAAGAGGGAAACCCTGTCTGCTACTAGAAACCTAGACAACTACCAGGGGTAGTGAAGTCATGCACCTTGGAGGAGAACCTACAACTACCAATTTACCAAACCAGCATATTCCCTAACTACATTCTAAACACTTATGATTATACCCCCAAATAAGTGCAGTTCTCACTTCATTTAAAAAAAAATAAAACAAACAAACAAACAAACAAACGAAACCCTTCTATCTCTACAAATGGAGACCGTTGAAGAAAACCACACTTATCAAAAGGCAGAGAACAAGAGATCATGTGGTAGCCACTTTCAACCGATACATCGACAGGTTCAAGGACTCTGTTGTCAGAGCATTTGTGATGTGGGAGAGGCACATGGACTCACTGGGGTGCAAGACTCAGTCTGCTTCAGAAATCATTCAGATATGAGCAACCACACTATTTTTTTAATCACTGATTCCAGTTTTTTTTCCTTCTATATGCATCATTTTTTTTTTAAAAATACATGATCTTCTATTCTCCTACACAGTTTAAATAGCCACAAAGAAAACAAAGGGTAAAGAAACACAAAATTTGCTTTCTACATTGACTTGGAAACCTCTGTTTCTAAAGTTTTTCCTTTTTATTTTTGTTTGGTTTTGTTTTCAAAGGCAAATTCTCCATGTGCAGCCCAGGCTAGCCTTGAACTGCCTAGTCTTGCCACAGGCCCCCTACTGCTGTGATTACAGGCCTGCATTATTATCCCCTATGAGTAGTTTCCTGTAAGGCTTAAAAATTACTCAAATTCTTAAAGTGAGGAGAAGACTGTGAAGCATAAAAGCTGGCTTAGTTTACTTATTTCAGGAGAGACACACAGTTTTGGGTTCACTTTTGAAGTTTTAAATGGAAGTACTTGTATCAAACTAAGACTCAAGGCAGGGCAACTGAGAGCACAAAAACCAAGAGGCATCTCCAAGAATATGTCTTGTCTGTTTTGTTTTTTAATTAAAATAACCCAGTTACATGGAGAGTATCTTGGAATTTCAGCTGGAATGGCATCCACTGGCTTGTAGATTCTATATTTCTAATCTGACTTAACGAAAATATATAATAACCACTCTCTGAATTCAATTTACTACAAAATTTCATAACTAAAGATTTTGGGGAAAAAATAGATCAGAAAAAAAACATTGTCCATCTGTAATTCACTGCAAATAGAGGGAAGTTAGTTAATGAAAGCTGATACTGAGTCATGTTAGCTATAAAACATGAAGTATGGAATAAACTGCCATTCATGCTTTCTGACAAATCGAGGATCATTGCTATGCGATGACAAAGATGGGAGATCATCACCACACCACAGTGAGTGTAACTGGAGGTACTGGAAGGATGAAGAACCCCCAACACTGGGATAATAAACCAAATAACCTTGTAAGGCTGATGTGAGCCCCAGCCTCAGTCTGACATGTAGGACCACATTGGATGCTGTATCCATTGGCGACAGAATGAAATTAGATTACAATTAATCTTATTGAGAATCAGCAAAGATGCCTAGCTTGTCCCATACACTGAAACACTTCCAATTAACTTTATTTTAAAAAGCATACCCTACTCTCCTGATTTAGTCTAGAAGGATTATTTAATTAGTATTTTCAACTTTTCTATTAGATCTAGCTTTTCCATCACTACTAATATGCTATTTATATAGTTTAAGGAAAGATGAGAGCATAAAAGAGTTAGCCAAACTAAAAATATATCATGTTTGCTAAGGGCCCATTATAGAACTGAATGGGTCTGATTTTAAATGTGTTCATAAATATAAGAGACTTAAGCAGTCAGTTGTGAAGGCTAAGGCTAAAAATGGTGACAATGATGGGCAGTTTGCCTCAAATGTCATGTAAATAGGTAATGGAATTAAATTTTAAAATAGTATTTTCTTTTTCAAGGCAAATACTCCTCAGTGTTAAGCTGAGGGAAGGCAGGAATGTGAGTGGTCATTTCCATGCTTAGAATTGGGACTTTCTTATTGAAACAAAAAAAATGCACTAAAATGTAGATCTTTTACATGTCCTGTACAACTAGTGAACAGGGTGACACTTTGGGCAGCGGGGACTGGTTTTTTTCTTCTCACAAGAACTTCTAGAACGACCACCCCTTGTATCTTAACTGCTACATAATTGGGGAGATGCTTACTATTGGGACAGCTAGTGGCTCTGGCTTGTATGTATAAATATGCATGCCTATGTGGAATTTCTCCTTTAAGACTGGTGCCACTCCCTCTCTTCCTGGGACATTCCACAATGCCACCAACAATGCAGTGATCATAAAGAATGGATCATTTCTGCTTATGTGAAAATAGATCTGAAGTCCATGAGGCAAGAGAAGAACTAACACAATCTTCAAAGACCACAAAGAGAAATTACAATCAAATCTGAATTCTATTTTTGAGATCTGTCTGTGCTCTTCCAGATATCAGCTCTGAATGCTCAGGGGCTCAAAGTCAATGGGCCACAGCCTTGCCCAGCTCACTCATGTGCAACTTGCTACAAGCTGCCAGATAATACAAGCAAGTCAGGTCCTTGTATTATCTGAAGTAACTATGAGTAACCCACTTAGTGATCACCCATGCTCAAACACAAAGTAACCACTGCACTCTCAGGAGTGTTCTATATATACTAAGCCTTTGGCTTCAAGCCTACATAAATGAATATGCAAAATGCCTTCAGGAGGCAGCAGGGCATTACAGTCAGTGGGCATGGATCCCTTTATGAACTCAGAATTGGCTGCAGAGTCTAGCTATATGACTGACCTTAGCCATGTTATTGAGTCTCTTTGCAGTTTAGTTTACTCATTTATAAATTGAGACTGTGAGTGCCTCTCTTAGAGTGTCATCTTCTGACAGCTTGATGTAAGGCATGTTTGTAAGGAATCTACAGCGTGGCCATGTTCACTAATCATTAGCTAGTTTTATTAAGCATCCTTTAAGGTACTTATATTATGATTTGTTTTACAAGACATATCTTCACATTCATAATTCTACATCACAACAAAATATGTATGTATATTCCCCAGATTATCACTAAAGCTTATGCTGTAGTTTAGTTTATGGGAAAATATGCCTTGATTCCTGAAGCAGGACTCTGCACTGTGACCAGTTCACAATACTGTGCAGCATATTAAACACTTTTCTCTAGTCTTTAAGTTTTGCTTCAAACCAACCTTAAAAATTGTGCATCCTTTTATAGGAAAAATACTTTGTTGACATCAGAATATAGGAAAGTATAATCCTGAGTCCTATTCAAATAACATACCTGGTTTTCCCACACAATGACAGTCAAATCACCCTTACTATTAAATGTCATTTGCCTAATATACTTCAGGTTTCCTTCTTGGAGGTTAAAGTCTGTTTCTTCTCATTTGCCACATTAGGGAATTAACTGGGGATTTATAGGCAGCCATCATATACCACACTGTCACTGCTACTCAGTCATGCATCTTAATTTCTCCACATATTGCCACTTAAATCCTACCCTATAATCACCTCATCATCTTTGTCACATTTTAAAAGTTGCTTTCCACTTAATCAACTCCATTTTCAGAGCTGGAGCATGAACAACTGTGCAGAATTCTCTTAGTGTGGCATTACTGAGGCTCAATGAAAAGGACATGTTTTCTCTTCAAGCAATTTCTTTAGATTCTAGGAGAGTTTTTGCTTCTAGTGCAAGAGCATCACCGTGTGAGCTGTTTCTGCTCTGCACTCCAGCACTGCCCTACTTCACTTTTAAAGCCTTTCCTTGTTAAATGTGGCTCTCAATGGTGGGAGCTGAGCCCATCCCTTATCACCATGCTCTCTAGGATACATAGACCCCCTAGGTGAGCTACTCATTGACCAGTGTGTATGACAGCCTCATGGAAGAAAACATCCCCTTTGAACAGTCCTCAGAATCCTTGGTCCCTTGAGCTACAAAGTAAAAGAAAACTTAAGCAACCAGTTTGATGTGCTTTTTCCTCTTTTTGTTAGTACACACTAGCCAATTACTCTAATAAATTCCATTACATTTTGTCTCATGTGGCTCCAAAGGACTCATGTTCCCAGTGGCATGACCTACAAATCACTTTTTCTCAGACTCTTCAGAAGAGCTCAAAGGTCTCCATTGTCAACTAAAGTTAAGTAAATGACACTCATTACCCTGTCTAGAAATTTCCAGTATGTCAAAGGACGGTGGTTCTGAGAGAACAAGGACAAGAAAATCCACTGACCTTTGTTTAACACAGGTCTCCCAGAGATGTTTGACAGTATGGTTGGTTACCTGTTGGTAAGGCAAATATTGCTGACTGTTGCAAGGAACTCTGGGCTCCTTCAGGGAACATTCTGGAAATGATGGGCTGTGTCATGGTCCTCCTCTAATGTCCTCTCCAGGTGTTCTTCTGCTCTGTGTGTGATCTCTGAAGTATCGTTTTACCTGCATGATCTATTCAGAATAACTTTGTGTAGGGCTTCATGACACACAGTCTCCACTAACTTTATTCACAAAATACCTACTCAAGACCTTCTAGTTGGAAAGCGGATAAAGGTCCAATTTGGTCTTAGCTCCCTGTGGTGAACCTTGGGCTCTCCTTGGCCACATGGCAGGTCATCTGATTCATTACTGTTACATTCCCCTCTGTACTGGACTGCTTGTCACCTAGCACTTGGCATCTCGAAAATTCTAGATAAACATTTGCTAAACAAAGAAATTATGTGCTTTACCATAGTTCTTATTTTAATGTTCAATGACTAAAAAAATGACAATGTCACTGAGATAAAGTGGACTAATATTTTCAACTGTATATTATAAAGCTAAATTTTGATTTCAAGTCTTTCTGAGCTCTTATACTCTCTAGTTTGCTTTGTCTTAATTTTAAACCATACATGTATAGCATATGCAGTCTACTCTGTCTTAACTGCATATCATACATGTATAACACACACACAGTCTACCCTGTCTTAACTGCATACCATACATGTATTAACACACACAGTCTACACTGTCTTAAATACATACCATATGTGTATAACACATATAAAAGTAGAAGCAAGCCAATAACTTTCCGAAATATTTGAATTTTTAATTTCAATCATACTTTAGGAAAATTTATGTATATGACACAACATTTAATGAGTACCTCAGGTGCACAGTCCTGTGGCACCGAGTGCACTCACGTTGTTATACAACAGTCACTGTATCCATCTCTGGTACCTTTCATCCTCCCAAACTCAGTCTCCACTCACTAACCACTGACTCCTCCCACTCCTCCACACTCTCTGACAGGCACCACCACTCCACTTGCTCATTCAGTAATTGTCACTGATTTATCATTTCTTTATCCTAATTCTGGTTACGCTATCAAACAAAGGCTTGGAGGGGGAAATAATCATCTTTAGCTTTCTTATACGGATAAAGCATTGTTGACACTGTAATTACCATTGTGCAAAGGAAATCAAGGCCTGATTGTGAAAGGAAACCAGTCCCATGTGAGGAACTGGAACTTTGCCCACACAGCCCCAGGACTAGAAGAGGTCAATGAAAAGACAAAAATTATGGGGTAAGGGTGGGTAGTAGTGTTAACATGGTAGGTCTTTTGATGACTGGAATCCACATATAGATCACAAACATTTTTTGTTTTCCTCCCTTACAGACTACATTTCTGTTAATGTGTGAAAACGAGGAAACTGGAGAGAATGTAATCCACATGTTTTGGTGCATTTACACTTCCGTGCTCTTGAGAATATCAAAGTCGCCTAACAGTACATTTTCTGGTGCCTTAAAAAAGAAAAAGAAAAAAAGAAATAAAAGAAAAGGCAAGACAATTACAGACTTTGTAAAACACAAACAATCCTCAAAGGAGGTGTGCTCAATATAAGCTTCAATTCTTGACATCTAAACAGTATTTAAATAATTTTCTAAGCTGATTCTAAATAAAATAAAATAAAGGTTTAATATACATTTAGCTACCTTTAAATGGAGGCTAAACTCCAAAAGCCCAAAACTGGATAGTAGGCTCAACTCTCCTTTCTGAAAGAAGGTAGGTTTCAGAGATGGGATGTGGTGGGATTACTTCACTGGCATCTGCTCACTGCAACAACTCAGTAAGTCTTACTCTCTCCATCTACAAAATGGGCATGAAAATAAAACAGAGTGTAGAAAAAAGTGCTGAAACAGACACCATACAAAGAGGAATACCTAGAAAATGCTCACATGTACATCTTGTTCACATGTACATCTCCAGATCTGAGTACTCCACAGCAGTGACACCATTAACACCCATGCTGGATTGCCTTGCCCAGCCTGAATATAGGAGGCGGTGCTTGACCTTACAGTAGCTTGATATGCCATGCTTTGCTGATGCCCCTGGAAGGCCTGCCCCTTTCTACGTGAATAAGGACAAGGAGCGAATTGAGAGGGAGGATGGAGAAGAGGTGGGGGAGGGAATGGAAGCAAAAGGGGGAGGGGAG
Source organism: Peromyscus aztecus (assembly GCA_902168405.1). Taxonomy (NCBI): domain Eukaryota; kingdom Metazoa; phylum Chordata; class Mammalia; order Rodentia; family Cricetidae; genus Peromyscus; species Peromyscus aztecus. The sequence goes on from CABHPQ010133493.1 coordinate 11,261, forward strand.
ACTACAGTCAGGATGCTAAATAAATAAATAAATGATAATTTAAAAAAGAATGAAGCAGACAGAATGAACTGGAAGTGAGGCGAAGTTAAAAGCTCTCAGAGCCCCTCCCCCCAGTGTCATGCTTCCTCCAACAATGCTCCATCTCTTTCAGGATCCACAACTTTAAGAGACAGTGCCACCAACTGGGGCCATGTGTTCAAATACCTGACCATATGGGGGACACATCTCATTCAAACTACCATAATATATATTTATAAAAAATGCATTACAGGTAGGTTAAATAAAAAAGATAAGAAAGATTTTTAATGGAGTTTTATGAAATATAGTGAACTGCATTTCCTTTTATATTGAAAGAATAAAAAACACTGATGATATCAAAGCAACAGAAGGTGAAATGCCACACATTAACCGAAACCTCCAGCAACCAAGGGAATACATATTCAGCCTTGTGAAGTTTCACTGAGGTGACCCTTCTCTGATTGTCTATAGATGAAGTATAAGGGAGTATTTCCTCATATTTATAAACTGTTTGTATTAACTGACATTATTTCTTAATTGTTAGTTTACTTAAAATTAGGATTTTGCTTACCTGTCCATAAAGATCACAGCTTTTAGGAAATACTCTGGGGTTTATCTTAGGATAACTTTTAAAAAGGGTAAAGTCAGTAGGCTTCCCACTATGCAAGTAACACAGCCCTCTGTCACTTATATAACGTCCAGGTGAAGGAAAAGCTGGGGGAGCGTTCTTAGGCCTCTGTCCTCCCCCTCCATGCGATGTCTTAATCATACTCAAAACCTGAGCCCAGAAACGCACTGACTGCTAATTCCATAGCCAGATAAAGTCATGACAACGTGTAGACATGTTTTCATTAAGGCAGATATGTAACCAACACACAGAAGACAGCAATAGCTCAAGCTAAGGAGATAAGCAAGGAAGCCCACAGACCCAGCTCAATGCCAAAACCTCCTTAAGGCCTGGGGTGATGTGGTAAGTGGGATATTGCATATGACTCATTGGTTTTGTTCTTAAGGTTTTAATTTAACCCTTTACTCCCACTTCTACTCTACCAACATCTTTTCAATATTAACATGATGCTCTCTGTATATTCAAAATTCAACTACGGTCTTTTATTTTAAACTCTATTCATTTCTAGTTTTTGAGATAGAAATTAGCTTTTTCCAAATGGTCTAAAACTTGCTATGTAGCCCAGGCCGACCTTACACTCACAATCCTACCTCACCCTGCTGACAGCTAGGATAACAGATGTTTACCACCCATCCAGCTTATACAATACTTTCAAATGAAAAGCAGTCTTTCCCCAATAACATTTTCTTTGGCTAAGTCTTCCATTTGTCTTAACATGCTAAAGATTTACGTGAGAGGAAACAATTTTGCTTTGGAGTTCAGGCCAACAGTCATCTCTTTGTACACCAGTGTCCCTTCTTGGTGAGGCTGCAGGAAGTGGAGTCACTCTTCATTTGATGACCACTAAAACCGCACTCTCCCCGTCCAAGAGAAGAACACAGTGATGGAATCGAACAGCTTGCCCGCTGGGGAACTAACCTAGATGCGAAGATAATGTAACTTCTTGATTATCTAACTAAACTCCTCAACATGCAATTAGGAACTGGAAGATAGTCTTAAAGTTTCCTCTTTGATTATTATGTATTTTACTATTTCTCCAATAAGTTTGAATGGTAAATTTCATTTAATTTATAACAAAGACCCACTAGAAAGTACATATGTCTTACCCAGAGAGAGACTTATGTGGGTAGAAAATTAGATCTAGCCAATATGCCAAGAATGGAAGAGTCAATACCAAAATGTGTCTAATGCACCTGCTAAGGCAAGAACAAATGTTTTCAGTCCTATGGCTTCCAGCATTCCTGTGTCCTTATTTCAGTTTTGTTTTGATTTCTATGTTGAGTTCAACCTTTAGGCTTTTGATCAGGTTATCTCTGGCATACGTAGAGTTGAAGAAATACCCCCAAAGAATCTGGAAGTCCAAATAAATGTCCACCCAAGAAAGTCACATTATTATCTTTTCCTTTGCCTTTGAAAGTGTCATATGAAAGACCTTTCTCTTGGGAAGAAGCTGCTTACCTCACCATTCATTCTTGTATCAAATTCACATCGAATTTCTTGTGAAGACCAACATACTGAACTTCATAGAGGAGTAATATTGAAACCCTGATCCCTCCTAGTTTTTCTTTTGCCAGTTAAGATTGGGGATACTTTTCTCAATTGCTGTCATCTAGTCTATAAATTTAACTATACTTTGATTTCTGAAACATCTATTTTCATATCTAAAGAGAGGAAAAAAGATGACAGGAACAGGGTAAGGAGAAGGGGTCCACAGCACCAAAGATCTCTATCAATGGAAGAGAATAAGTGGTCACTGCATTGACTGCTCATGTCTCAACCTGCAAACGATCTGAATAAGCAGAACTTTGAGAAGGTTTACAAAGCCTGTTTATTTAAAAATTCATGTGGAATAAACTTGCCACAGATCATCTTCAAAAGTTTTGTTTTATGTAGTAGCTTTTAATTGGTTGGTTAAGATGGCGCTGATGTGACAGTCATTTTCCCTCCTACGCTTATGAATACAAGACTTTCTGTGTCAAAGTCGGGTTTAGACATCCCTCATGTAAAGTCCAGTAAGTAATTTAAATTTTAAAAATTAAATTTAAAGTGTTTTCAATAATTCTGATCAAGCTACACTTAATTCAAAGTGGTGACTCCTCCTCCTTCATCCAGTACCCTCTGGTTAAAATTGACAAGTTCTAAGTGTGAATATTAAAATACCGTGGAGGAAAATGTAGGGAAAGTTTTATTTAAAATACATTGGAGCTCTTTTTGGAAAAAAAGAGATCAGAGACAAGCATGCAGGGTAATTTAATTTAGAATCCTTTCACATGCTTAGAGGACTGCGTCCCCTCAGAGCATTGACATAGTCACCACTGAACACTTCCCAGAAGTTTCTGGAGTCAAATGACCACAGTGTATTTTCATGAGTGAAAATTTGAACGGTTATAGTGAGAAACTTTAGAACCACACATCAAAGTCTATTGCAATGACAGACTTTGAAGTGCAGAGCACAGAACCAAGGCCATTTGGCACCTTCACAGAATGTGGAAGGGACAGCAGAATCCATCCTGGCTAATAGGCCAGTGACCAGTGGCATTGCAAGAAGACACCATGAGCGGTTCAATGAGAATTGACAGACTGTGATAACTTATGCACGCTGTCCATTACAGCAACAGTCAGGTGGTGTTTAGGTAGACTTATCTCATTGTAGAACTTCTGCTGGGACTTGACCATGTCTTTCTTTTCTATATTTAAGCAGCACACATTTTTTTTTTTTTATCAGTTTCACAGCTTAAAACTCAGGACATTGTAAGTTTCACAGAAGCCTTTGGTGGAAACAGAGATCACTCCTAAATTCAATCTTTGGTGGAAACAGAGATCACTCCTAAAATCAATCTATGAGATCATCTGCTCTGCTGCTAGGGTTGAGGATTCTTTCCAAGCTCCCGTTCCTACCCTGCACTTCCAGATTTCATACAGAAGAGGCTGAGAGATACTGCCACAGATGGCTTTGGAATCTCTGACTTGGTTTTAACTTCATTAGTTCCATTTAAGACCTCATTCATCTGGCATCTAGATCATTCTTCAGAGTAACCATGAGCCGTTTCTTCCTATTTCCTCAATTTTAGCATATTCCCCACATTCTCCTGTCCTGCAGTGTGCCACAGTACAGTGTTTAAATATCTATTTACATCACACCACTCAGAGAAACTTTCTTCAGCCTGTATACTATGCAGGGTCTCTCTGCCCAGGCACTGAGAGCATCTGAGGTAACCTCTGGTTTTCCATAGAAACACTCATCCTTCCTGTCTGTGTTTATTGTCCCTGCCTATCTTTCCCACAAACTATAAGCTCTGTGAGGGGCTGACCCCACCTAGCACCCTTGAATGATGTACAGAATGAAGATTTTAGTCAATCTGTGTGTAAAATGTAAGAATTTAACATTGGTTAAGCAGCACCTTGAGTTGTAGTCTGTTGGTACCTATGTAGGAGCTCTTAGCTAAGGGAATGCCATGTGTAGATTTGATGTCTAAAAACAAGGCACTAGAAATGCTGCCTAAGAACTACTACTCGTAGACCAGATGTGGTGGCTCACACTGAAATCTCAGCACCTTTGAAGGAGAAGCAGGACAAATGCTACAGAGGCCAGCCTTGTCTTCATAGTGAGTTGCAGGCCAGCCTGGGCTACATAGTGAGTTCCAGATCAGCTACAACTACATAGTGAGACTGTCTCTAAAACCCAAACATATTCTTTTTTAATATGCAAGTTACTCATAATAAGACACTATGCAACATATGAAAATTCAACACATATCATAGTTCATTAATAACAAAGGAAATATAGGTGGGGCTTTTAATATTTAGTAAGACTTTTACTTAAATATAAATATGAATATGAATATGCTTAGATACAAAACTATAGAACTACATTTAGAAAATTCAAAATACGTCTTTATTAAAAGACCAAAACTTAATGAACCTGATTTGGATAATTCTCATATTGATAAATCTATAGAAAGAAATCTTTTCAGTAAGATAGATGTATCAAAAGGATCCATGAACTGTATAGAAATGAAGAAGAAATCATCTACAGGGAAGTAAACAAGAAAGAAAGTACTGCAGGAGAGCTGAGAACATCATTTTCAATTGACTTTTTGCTCTCAATTATTTGCTCATCCTTAAGCTCACACCACATAACTAAAGTCTTCTCAAAGATACATGTGTTTCCTGCCCTATTGAGACAGCTTAAAATGGCTTTAGTCAATGGCAAATAGTCAGATTTGCTGATTCTTTGTCAATACCTTAAGTGGCACTATAGTTTCTGTTTGCTTTCTTACTCTTAAGTCATTTGTCATGGGGACATGAGAGATACACAGAGCAGAACTGAGGCCAGCATGCAGTGAGAAATCAAGCCAGCCATAAGTGTAATCAGAAATAAAGCCACCCCTCTGAGTCCAGCCTGTGGCAGTATCTCCAAGCTGATCATAAACAAGTGCAATAAAGAAACACAGAATGAGACTAAGATTTTATGTTTCTTTGTTATGCATCATTATTGTGACCATAGCTATCCAACACACTCACAGATTAAACTGAGCAATGGGGAAACTCTTCCCTTTTAGATATTTAAAAAAATAAAAACAAACAAAACCCCAAATCACTTTTTTGAGATTGATTCATTTTTCTTTTTCCACAAAAAATCAGCAAATTCATGCCTGATTAGTGCAGAAAGTATCCTCTCCAATGAGTTTTTCCTACATTCTCCACTTTCCTTCACAGTCAGTCTAACAGCTCTATTGACTTTAAAATGGAAAAAAAAATCCCTCTAACTTATGGAGATTCCAATGACTCTGTGACCTCATCTGTAAAATATGGAGTCAACTTAGATCATTAGTTTAGAATTCTGTTTTGGGGTCTGTTGTGAAACTGTCCTCTGGTCATGATGGGGCTATTTCTCTAGAACTACCAGCAACTGTGAATATTCCCCTGACACCCACTTTAAACTGGGCCCACTGGTTTTTAGTAATGGAGAGTGGAGGACTAGAGAGTCACCCCAAGGATTTATAATCATTGCTAGGGGAAAGGAGCTCATGAAGTGCCCCCTTTCCCAAGTATGTATGTAGTTAACAGTTGCTGGAGGGGACAGGTGTTTTTCTTCAGTGGTGTAACTGCCTGTAAGTAGTCAGGCTTCTGTAAGTAATCCATTACCATGTTCCTGTAAGTAACCGCATTTGGCTCACTAATTCACAAAAATATACTTAAACAGGTTGTTTCTTTGTTTCTGTCATCGGTGCCTTTTCTGGGACAAGAAGACATTTCTTCATATCTCCTCAGAAAAAGTTCACATAAAAGCACCCTTGTTTCTGAGGAGGCACTGAGAATCCTAGCATGTGGAGGAGGCAACGCAGGAAAGCTAACTGACTGGACTCTTCACCCAGCAACCAGTAACATTTTCCTTTGAGCTGTTTACAATGTAGAGACTTCTTGTGAAAAATCAGTTTCACTGTTAAAAAAAATTAGAAACTGAACAAAATATTTTTAAGATCTTCTCAGACTATAAGTACTACAATTGCCATTTTCATCCTGACCACATTTCAGAGACTATTATATAAGCCCTTGAAATAATGTCGTGACTTGACACTCTAAGTCATAAATTGTGTCACTTTGCTCTCTTACTAATGATTAATGGTAAGTCCAGTTTGGTGGGGGCTCAAGTCTCTGCCTGTGCCCTCAGTGTTCTTTTCAGCCCCATGGTCCTTCCTGATCTTTAAAGCACACTCAGCTCTTTCCTGTGTCAGGTTCACATCTGCTCTTCTAGTCTTCAAAAGCCAACTTCTCTTTTTTCTTCAATCTTAATTTATAAAACAGCCTACCAAATAAGTGTTCCCCAACTCCCCAAACTACCAGAGACCTTATGCCCTTGTCAGTCTCTATGAAAGCACATTTTGTTTTCTTTTATTTGCAGTTCCAGAAGTATCCACTCAAAATTCATATTATTTGACACACTGATAAGTGTGAAGTTTGTGTGTGTGGTCCAAGTTGTCTCATTTTTTTTTGTGTTAATAGAATCCAAAGCAATACCTGGCATGTGCCATATGTTCATTACACGGATGGATGAATAAATGAATGACCTCCTTAGACTTCATCAACATTTTCTTCACCATATTTCTAAATATTATGTAATATTTACAGATAGTATGCATGTGTGATTCCCTCAGTTATCTTCCCAATCTACACAGAACCTTCCTTATATGCTTACACATTCTCTCAATTTGTTCCTATGTATCATTCTTCCTTCTGTTACAAGCTTTTACTTGTCAGTGGTCATTATCTAAGTAGCTTCAGGAAATCTTTAGGTTTTTCTTCAAACTTAAAGATAGAGGATTTTCTGGGAGTGGAATGATACTCCTGGCCACTGCAAAAATGGCTCCCTCTAGAAATGAAAATGGTGGCATGTTTGCTTAAGCAACAGACTTTGGTGATTTTATCTGATATGAGTCAACATTTAAAAATCTAAATTTATTAATGAAAACATTTAAAATTTTGATTTGGAAAGTCAAGATCTATACATTAGATTATAGTCTTCAGAGATGACCATCCCACATTCCTGTTTTTCTTTTCTATCTTCACATAAACTACATAACATTTCTTGACTACACCATATATACTAGTTTTTATCTATTGATAATTGCATAATGTAATTTTATATGCACATAACTGCATAAAGAGGAATGAGTAAACATGAACATTTTGTCACTGAAATGTTTCAATACTCATAAGGGAAAAGACATATAGCTTGTAGGCTTGGCATACATTCTTATGAGTAGGGACAGTCATAGCATTCCCCTTTTATACAAAATAATGTATTTGAATTGCTTTTCAATAAGTTCTTTAGAGAATTTTCAGGTCCTTACCTTAGGGAGCAAAAGCACAATTGATGAATGAAGGTGTTAAGAAAAATAACAAAAAATTTCAAACCTGGTACTGAAATCTTCCCCACAGTGGGATGATTCATCTCCATAATGAGGCCATTGTGCAATACCTGAAAATAGAAAACCAGAAAAATAGCTCATAGAAACTCTCTTCAATCTCAAGGTATGTGGACAGTCAACATTACTTAGTCAACCACTTAGTCAACGTTGAAGAAGATATTATAAAACAGAGATTTTTTTAACTTCCATTTGAAAATAAATATTTGGAGTAAGTGTTTCTTATTGTCATATACTCCAATTGAAGCCAAAAATGGCTAAGAGACTCAAACTGGAAAAAAGCATTTGTACAAAATCTCCCCATGTTTAAAAACATTAATTTATTTTAAATATAGTTGATCATCTCCCTACTTTCATCTAAGTCTTCTACTCTAATGTCAAAGGTCACCTTATTTTTTGCATTAAATACTGGCAGAACCTGACCAAACACAATTGCAGCAGGGAAGAGGGGTAGGGAAGCTAGGATCTGGACCAGAGGAGCCAATGGAGGATATACATACACTCCTGTCAATCTATTCAGTGAAATTTAAGAGATCATTCCAATGTGAAAGGTGAATCAGAGTGTCCAAGGGGCAAGTCCCAGCTGGAGGTGAAGGATATAAGAATGAAAGACAAGCATATAAGCAGGGTCAATTGAGAGAGCCAAGGGGGAGGCCTAGGTTAGGGACTTGAGCAGAGTGGTTAACGCAGTGATATTTTCAACAGCTATAAGACTTTACAAGTTTTCAAGAATAAGACTCTGATGAGGGAACACAGAAAGAGCCAAAAAACCTCATGCTAGAGGGCTGAGTAGGTTCTTCTGTGCTGTGACTGAGATCAGCTTTTCAGTGTTCCCTTAAGAACAAAAGTAAATATAGCTTAGGATAAGACCTAAGATCAGTTACTACTCATTATCCCACCAGGCACATATACCTGCATGCTTTGTTATTTGACTAGGGAACCTGGAAATGGAGGCTAAAATGTTGCTGTTGTTGTTGTTGAAGAATCTAAAATCTGTTAGATATACTCAAATTGCTTTCCCTATTAACAGAGGATGCCATGATGGCTTGGGGCCAGACTCTGAAACATGAAAATTGAATTACTATAGATGAAAATTTTTTGATACAGAAACAAAATCCTACAAAGTTTTATTTTAAACAACTCGGGGATACCTGAGTATACATACTATCTCAAGCAATCCAACATGGATTGTCAGATCTTCAGCAAGTTAAATGTAAACTGTTTCTTCTTCGCTGTTCCCAGATGGTAGGCCTCTCTTTCCATCCTGTACATGACATTCCAGTCGCACAGTCCACTTAAGGAGTTCATACCAGAACAACAGCGATAATGGCTTTTTAGCCCTTCGAAGTTCAGATTGAGTGAACCACATTGTTACCAACAATGCATTTATTGGGTAAAGGTGCATGGAAAAGAGGAGCCAATAAAAACATATTCTTCCTTGAAAAAAAAAAAAACTCAGGAAAATGAGATAAGGGGTATCTCTTTCCAATAAGCTTTTTGGTCATATGATGATAGACGTCATCAACAAGAAAACTTCATGGGGAACCTGTTAAGACTGGCTGTGCTTAAGTATTCTGGTATCCACTCGGGTCATGTGAGGGATGGCCACTGTTTAGGAAAGCAACTCTCTAGCAAGCAAGCATTCAACCCCCCACACTCAGGGCAGCAGCACGCCATATGGAGAGCCTTGACAGCGATGCCTTGCTTTTCTTTTGGCATCATCAGGTTTGTACACAAGCGCTGGCCAGAGAAAACCCTTGCCAGTGTTAGAGCTGTGCTATAATTTAATTCTGGTGTGGCTCATTCTCAGCATCCACCCAGCACAGCCTCCTTCTCCGTGGGGGTGGGGGCTAAATGCCAGCCGGAGGTGCTAAATCTCAGTTCTGCTGAGGACAGGCACAAAAATACCAAGCTAAATTTCACTTGAAACAATTATCCGCACACTGAATCATTCTTCTCTTCTCGTATCTCTGTTGCCCTCCTGACTACCTCTTTGTAATAGCACTGCAGTGCTACTCACAAAAGACAAAAGTGAGTGTTCTTAGCTAAATATAACTGAACTGATAGCGTTGAAATTAATTAACACTGAATTTGAATCATGTAGCAAATGTTAAGTGTCAAACGTGAAAGGGTAGTTGGTAAAGGTCAAGGGACATATGTCAAAGTTTTGTGAAGCAAAAGCTAGCGACGGTTGATTGAAATTTCTTGCAGAAGCAGCATTAGGGGTCACACTTCCTTCACCTCTAACTTGATTGCTGTCTGTCTGTGATATCTCCTGCTCGAGACTTTTACCTGATCAATACTTAGCTTTAAGCAAAAACACAAATTTGTTTGATGTTTGGCACAGGGAGCTAACTGCCATTTCTCATTGTCATTTGCTATGACGTTTGTACAATGAAGCAAATGGGCTGGACTGAGCTCCCATCTGTAGATAGGGGTGACTCTCTTCCCTCGCTTGGTAGACACTTCCCTTTTAGTGTATGGTGTGGAGCTGAGAAGATTCCATAGGCTTTTCTCAAGGCTCAGGTCTCATCACCCCAGAGGTAGTACTGTCCCTGGAAAACTGCCCAGTGACCTGGAATCTTGGGTCATTCTCCAGCCTTGTTTGTGGACCTTTGCCCAGTATCATTTTCAAATATTTCAGAAGACAGAAGACTGTATCCTGGCATAAATCTCACCTACTCACTTCTGTGTGTTGTCTCATCAAAGCTTCACTAAAAACTGAGGCATGACCCCTGCCATCTCTTATCAAACATTTCTTTGCAAAGGGTTAGTAGGTGCCCTCCTTCCTTTTCTCATCTAGCCAAGACTTCAGTGTCTAGAATTTTAATACAAACATTCAAATAAAAGTGTTCTTTTCTATGGCTACTAAAAATGGACCGGAGAATCTTCAGGGACTTTAATAGAGATTTTTAAAATGTATGTGTATATTGTGGCACAGGTGCACATGAGTGCTGGTGCCCAGGAAGGCCAGAGGAAACAGAATCAGATTTCTTGGGGCTGGAGTAACAAGCAGGAATAAGCAGCCTGATGGGGGTGTTGGGAACCAGCTTGAGCCCTGTGAAAGAGCAGTGCACCTTTAACCTCTCTTCTTGCCAGCTCCAGTTCAGGGACTTTAAACTATAACTTTTCTTCACGTGGATTTCATGACATTAACTTCAATCTGACCATTCAGGTCTGTCTTATTGCATATGAAATTATTTCAAAATAAAGACAAAACCTTCCCTGGAACTCTTATCTGAGTTTTGTCCATTGGCAGTGTGTTTGGATTCGACTGTTTTCTCCCATATTTTACTTATTTTATTCTTCCTAGACCTTTCATTGTTTGGTAGCTCCTCTAAATTTCATTTCTTCTTGATGTTTCAAAAGCCTATTCTTGCCAAGAATAGAATTTTAGATAGTGCACTAACCTCTTTAGCAAAGTATCAGGCCTACTTAAAATAAGGACTCTCTTTCTTTCTCAAGGGTTTTATAGAGTGACAGCCTAATGATAGTCAAATGATAATGTATTAATGATGGGGTGATAAATGTATACCTTAGAGTGATGTGAGAAATACATGTTTAAAGAAAAGTAAGTCTTTTTACAAAGTCCTATGGAAGAAGAAGAAAAAGTCTGTAAAGCAGCACTAGCAAAACAAACAAAAAACATAACAATTAAAAACTGATACTCTTGTTATTATGGCCATAGGCCTGTAATCCAAGTTGCTTGGTTTACTGAGGCAGGAGAATTCCAAATTCAAATCCTGCCTGTGCTATAGCCTGAGTTCAAGGTCAGCCTGGACAAGTTAGCAAGACCCTGTCTAAAAATTGAAAAGGGAGGGAGGGGGCTTGGGATACAGTTAAGTGATAATGTGCTACATGCAAGACTCTAGGTTAAATCTCCATCACACACACACACACACACACACACACACACACACACACAC
>CABHPQ010133494.1:0-11495 GCA_902168405.1 Peromyscus aztecus
GCCAGGATTTCTGGATTTATATTCATGGTTGGAACTAGAAGGTCTGGTGAGGACAAAAACTGAAAAGCCTTCCAAAGGAATCTACTAAATTATCTAACTTCAAGGTTGATTGAGCAGCATGGACAAATGGTACTATCTACAGCGCCCACTGGTAATTATTGTGTATGAGTGAAAGTTCTCATTGTTTAGAGAGGTAAATATTTTATTCTCAGAAAATGGATGTTGCTTTTTATTTATGCAGCCAAGCCAGAGAACACTGTTTTTCTTAACTCCATTTGCTTTCCTACATAAATATACACACGTGTTCATCTTTGAGATGGGAAATCTACCCCCTTGCATGCTCTTGGCAGGCTAATTCTGCTTTCTCATTTCTCAGTGTTGTGCTTGTTACGTGGAGCTCCACTGCCAACTTGTACACTCTGGAGAAGCCATCAAGGGATCCAAAAAATAAATGCCTGCCTGAGATAGATTGAAGGGTGCAGGGCTCACATGGGTTTTTAGGTGGGCTTCTGCACTCTCTAGGTGTCCTTCCAACCAGCACAATTAATCCCTATCTCCTTGGAGTAGCCAAAAGAGACTCTAGAATTCCGTCTGCAATTGAACATCAATGAAAAGATGCAGAGAGCCTTTATCAAAGCTTCCAGTAACCCCCTGCTGATATCTCTAAATAGTCAGAACTAATCCTGTTTTGAGATCTAAAGTCTGCAGGGATTAATTGGAATCCTTGCCCATGTCTTCCCAAGATGAGTCATGGTATTGTATGGCTATTCAGGAAAACATGGTATATGGTCTCAAGTAGATCTGAAAGTACTGTTGTCTTAGGTTTGTAATTTGTTCAGAGAAGCAAGCCTTAGTGTTGGAACATTTTTTTTTTTATTTAATTAGCCTTTCCATGGTGCCTACCTGGCTCCGATGCCCTCAACACATGAACCTTCTTTCTCCTTCTTGACTTGTGCCCAAGTACAGTGATAGTTCTCAATGTACAGTAGTGACAAACGAAAGACAGAGCCACACGTTTGTGTACTTGTCTCATGAACAAGGTGGTTTTCATTGAGAAATATCAGTGACACTCAGCTCCGGCGTATTGTTTTCGAACTTTAAGGACAAAACCCGCGCGTGTCCCAAGCCAGGTCTGGCTACCCATGCTCAATAAACCAACTGAAAGAGCCAAATTAATACTGCTAAGTAGGAAAAGGAAATGTATTCAATGTGGCCTCTTCGGGAAGAGGGAGAAAGAGTTCCAGCAAACTCCTGAGTCTGTCCTCAAGGTCCTGAAGCAAGATGAAAGTTTCAGTAGGGGGTCAATATCCACATCTGAGCAAGTGCAGTAAAGATGTGGTCCCACCCACCACTGATGCTTCTTTGTCTGGCCTTCAGTGCCATCCTGTAAGATGGTCTGACACATTGTTAGATCTGTGTGAAGTCTCTGGCTGGCACCTTTTCGACTCCCAGCAGGAGAGTCCTTGTGTTTGTGGGGGGTGGGGGTGGAGGTCCCATTTCTTTTAAAATAGTAAACTGGGGAGATAAACTTAACCAAAGAGGAACATCTTCATTTCTGCCAAACCCAATACAATATGAGGGTCAGTGTTAGTTACTGTATAGACACAGAGCAGGCAAGCCACTTAAACTTAAAAATCCTTCACCTGATGGGTTCATCGCTAAGCCTTACACTGTAGTTCTCTACTGAGCGGTCTTTTGTGTTTTGTTATAATAAAACGTAGGGGGCCACTTACTGAAATACAACCTCTATAAAATTTATTATGGAGAAAGTTCCAGTGCCTTGACACATTTGTGCTATTTTGCTCTCTTTCTCAAGTTGGCAGACTTGACTCAGAAAGGCAAGGAAGAGTGTACCAACTGGTTTTGCTCTGCAATGCCCAAACGATGCCATAGATGGACAAATTCCTCGGGCAGTTTGAGGCGCACTTTCAAAAGCACCTTTTTGGGTGAAAGTCGCAGAATGGATGTTTTTAAGAGGATCTCACAGGGACCTTTGGTCTGTGGCAGATGCAGCCAGACTTGGGAGGCGGCTTCAGCTTCTCAATGAGAGCTAAATAAGGACCTGCCACCAGCAGGTTCCCAGGATGTAGCACACTTGGGTAAGATCCATCCATCAGAACACACATGGAAAAGGGACAGCTCACAACGGCTCCCTGGAGGGTTCGTGTTTGTCTGGATAAGGCAGCGCAAGCAGTAATTCCACTGCCGCCTGTGGAATCAACTCTTCTGGTGGGAGGGTGATGAACTGTGTATTTGGGGCATAATAAGGTAAGGTAGATGGAAACACAGCTTCATCCATGTACCCTTAGCTAAGGGCAGAGAAAGAAGCCAGGCTCTCAAATGTGCTAGTAGCAGAAGGCTTACTCAGGCATTAGCTTCCCCCACTAAGGTAGCCAAGGACCATTTTTAGCTCTGAAAATTACTGGGGATCTCAGATGCTGCGAGTGTAGAATGGAGTCCTTGATTGTGTTGGAGCCCAGTGAACCTATCCTGAGCCTATAGGGTTCCTAGGATCCTCAAGCCAAGAACAAGGCTTGAGGGAACGTCCTAGGAAGTAGTCTTCCAATTCTGGATTTGGGGCACTCCATCAACTCATTTCTTTTCACTTAAAATGGAGGGTTAGTTATCACTATAGAATGTGGTGGGTCTCTGTTGATTCATTTTTCACCAACAACAGAACCCTGGACAATGGACGTTAGGAGAAGGATGTCTTCTCATGAGGGGAAAGCACGGACAGAGAATTTTAAAGCCATAAATGGTGTTTACAACTTCCATTTGGAACTTACTCCACCACAGAGAAGTCACCTAAGAGAGAGTCTAAGACAATGCAATTAAGAAGTCTTCACAGAATTCAAAAACGGTTTATTTGGAGGAGAAGCCCTTGAAATATAAGTACTAATTTCTCAAAGCATATTTGAGCTAGAGCTTCTCTTTGCACAGTACATTTTTCTCTTCCTCCTCTATCTCAGAAGCCATGTACAATAACTTCCCCAGCACACTGGAGCTGGGCTTTATGTGTTTCTCAGTGACGGTGCTGGGGGAGTATTTCTAGGTGAGATCTTGTTCTAATGAGGCTCTTCCAGCACTGAGAGATTCATTCCTGGGTGGAGCTGGAGCTAGAAAATTTCACACTTCAGCAAATTGTGTTTAAAGAGAGGTTCTTGAGCGGTGTTGTGACGCACACCTCCCTCCCCCCCCCATTTAAAAAAAATCCCAAACCGTTATGGCTTTCCTAATGCATCCTTTGTTATATTTTATGGCTACAAAAGTCATCTTGAATTCTTAAGCACAGATCTAGTTGAAGACATCTATTGGCCTTAATAACATTTAAAATTTTAATGGCTCCGTTGTTTCCGCTCAGAGCTTATACTGCATGTAGGAGTTTAAACTATCTGGCACACATAATTCTGTTTCTGGCTGATACCCCAAATATTAAAAAAAAAAAATTGTGGTTGCCAATTCCCAAGCTTAAAATCCCTTCTCATAAATGACTCTTCTGTTGCTAACCTGTAATATAGCCTTTTAAGAGAACTGTCCAAAAGATAAAGTTTCAGATGTGAGGATGGCTGGAAGACCATTTCACGGCTGTGGTTTTTGGAGAGCGTAGCATATGGTGACCATACAGAGCAACCATTTTCAAAAGGAGCTGTTTATAATCTAACGCAAAGGTCCCTGTCTCTTTTTCCACCCACGGGTGGCTCCCCTCTGCCCTGTCTACCACAGCAGGAGAGACAGCGGCGTGGAAAGTGGGCGCCTGCGTCACAGCCTTTGCCCCATAAATATTCAATCCCCTGTGTTTAGAACTTCCCTATACTTGCATACTGTGGAATCAAAGAGAGGGACTATGATTTGACATCTCGCCGGGCCATGGCGCACGCCTTTAACCCCAGCACTTGGGAGGCAGAGGCGGGCAGATCTCTGTGAGTTCAAGGTCAGTCTGGTCTATAGAGTGAGTTCCAGGACAGCCAGGGCTGTTACCCAGAGAAACCCTCAGACCTCGTGTTCATCCATTCCGTCACTCCGTTTGTCCTTCATTTCCACGTTATTATCCAGAGTCATCATTTTTTCCGCCCCATGCTTCTGTAAGCCAAGTGACATTTGGGCTTGGAAAGCTTCCACATAGAGAAAACACTTCGATTTGCCAAGGAAAGATTCACCAGCCTCTTTCCTGAGACAGTAAGGCCCTGTAATATTCTTTGTCCTACAATTTAGTGTTATACTTCATTCTTTTCCAAAGAGTGCTGTCTGAATTTTCTGTCTTCAGACAATGTACTTCAAATGCAATGAGAGAGAGAGAGAGAAAGAGAGAGAGAGAGAGAGAGAGAGAAGATGTGTTTAAAAAAATAGAGTTTAAAAGTTTGGGTAAAGGGACTCGTTCTCAGTTCAGAGTAACCCTGACTTTTGTGAGTAGCTGTTTTGATCTCTGAAAATGACCATTAGAAAGTAGGTTCTGCGTTCCAGATACATACATCATATATATGGGATGGGGAATTGGATGGCCTCGAAGATGACTAATGGGGCTCTGGACCTTGCTGCCTTTGGGTCACCTTTCTGAATGTGGACGACATCCTAAGTGATCCAAAGTGTGACCATTTGGCAGCCATGAGTGACTATGTTAATGGGATTGGTCTCAGTCCAGGTCTTTGTGGACAGGTGTTCACATCATAACTGACACTAATTGACTTCTTAGTGTTTCAACTTGGAAGACTGTGGCCTATCTCTGAGACAGATATAATGAAGTAGTTCGTGACACATTCAGTCTCCCTTGAAAGTCAAGAAAGTAAAATCACTGAGCAGGCACCCCCCAATACCTTGTAAACATTGCATATGTCTCTCATGGGCCCCATTAGACCAAGAGATAGGAAATAAGAATCTAATTTTCAAGTTTTTCCAATAACTCAGAATGGCTAATGCCTCTTGTCTTTGAGCTTTTCTTTTCAATTTTCCTCTAGGGTTGCATACCATTTATGAAAATTGGTACTTTGTTTAGGGTTATTTATAACAGTAGCTACAAATGATACTTGTTGATAGAAAATATAAGGCTATATTCATGTCTCTGTAAAATGAACACCAATATGAAAAGTCACAGGCGACCCCTTGATCAGCCCTTTATCAGTAAATTTCAAAGCATGGTCTGGGTGCAGTGGTGTATACAACTGCAATCCCAGCACCACGGAGGTAGAAGTAGGAAAATTAGGGCTTCAAGGTTGTCTCTTTCATAGCAAGCGTGAGGCCAGCCTGAGCTACATGAGACCTTTTCTCAAACAAACAAAAAAAAAAAAAAAAATATATATATATATATATATATATATCAATAGAATAGAATATCAAAGAATGAAATTACAGGAGACTCAGCCAACACAGATTCTCTTGTTACAAGTACTTGAATCCAGAAGAATAAGACATCATTACTTACTTTCACTTGGGCATTGGCCTGAGGCAATTAATATTAGTAAGACCAACCCTGGAGATTTTCTGGGTTTATCTACTGGCCTTCTCCTCCACCTCCTCCTCCTCCTCCTCCTCCTCCTCCTCCTCCTCCTCCTCCTCCTCCTCATTCACGGATGATTCAAATATCCCTATAGCAAATGGCAAAGCCACAACTCTTCCTGAATTAATTATCACACTTTTTAAAAAAATCCAAATGACAACGTGGTTGATCTATTTACTGACACCACCAGGCTCATTTGGCAAATGTTCAATGCCTTACCTCTATGGAAAGGCTTTATAGAAGTAAGAAATGGAGAGTAGCTGATAGACGTGAATGAACAGGACTCTATCGGTCAGTTTCTGGAGCAGGCTTTCAAGTTTCTCTGTGTATAAATGTGGAAATTTGAGTGCGGGAAGCAGCAGACAGGAGCGAAAATTTACTGAGTACATCTATCATGTTGGCGTTTAGAGGTTTGGTGATTAAAACATGTTTAATTGAGGACCAGTCTAGATGCTCTGGATGTCAGGAAGCTAAATGTTGCAGCATTGTCAGGACGATTAGCAGCTGTCTGGGAAACAAAGCGAACCCGCAGCCCGCGGGCCAGCTTTTCAGTTTGCAGCCTTGGAAGGCGCAGGGCTCCCCAGTGGGGCTGACAGTTGACGGAATAGAGCCTTGGTGTGTAGCAGTTAATTCTTCTCTCCCCTCGCTGCTCAGTACAAGAGGTTTTCCTTACATATTCCAAATGAATGTCGGAGGGCATCGTGGGTCACAGAGGACCTGGCTTTGACAAGGGGGTCTCTATCCAAGTCATATACAGAACTGTTGAAATACTCAATAATTCTTTAATCTAGGGAAGCCCAGCATGAACATCCATCTCACTAGAAGCATCTAAATCGGGGAGGGGAAAAAAAAAGAATTATGCTGTTTCGCTGTGGCCAGATTTACTGGGTTCTTACCTTAATACAGTTGTCTTGCGCGGGCAAATTCTTATAAATGACCCTCAAGTGGGAAGGCTTGTCTTCCTGTTGCCTCAAACTGGCATTCTGACTTAGCAGGAAGTACACGCGTGGAGTCTTGTGGTGTTTCTGTTGGCAAGTGTTGACCTATACTTGTCGGAGTGCACCAACAAATCTCTTAAGAAACATGCAGAAAGTAAAACGAACATTTGCGGACACACTCGACGCACGCATAAAGATCCTGGAGCAGGGAAAGGCACGGGCAACCCCTTACGGATTCCCTGTGAGCTGCGATTCTAGGACCAGCCCTGTGATGGCGCTTAAAATAGTGTCTGTTAAAAATGAAACGATAATGCAATTTTCTTCATCACTAAGAGCAGGGATCCAGGTGTGATTTCGACAGCATCGTGTTATTTATTTATTTATTCATTCATTCATTCATTCATTCATTCATTTTGGTTTTTCGAGACAGGGTTTCTCTGTGTAGTTAAGGTGCCTGTCCAGGCTGGCCTCGAACTCACAAGAGATCCACCTGGCTCTGCCTCCGGAGTGCTGGGATTAAAGGCGTGCGCCACTGCCACCTGGCAGCATAATGTTTTTATAGCCACTGAAACTGCACTTTGCAAAATTTGCCTCTTTCTTCTTGACTTTTTCCCAGCCCAAGGAGATGTACCAAGGATTTTGGGTGAGTCTTTCTGACGATAATTGCAGTAATTCACTACCTGTACACTTTGACAACCTAAGTATTTGTTTTATGGTCTCTTTGTCATGAAAAATATATACATAAATATAGAAAAGCAGGCAGTATTCCAACATATAGCCATTGAATTGTCCCAAAGCAAACACCTGTTTGGCCATCACCTGGACCAATGCACAGAAGACTAGAATATTATAAATTTTTTCAAAAACTTCCCCTGTACCTCTTACCCTTTCCTAACTCCAGATACTATTATTTTTATATTACATTTGATTTTATCTTATTATGATTTTATTTGTTTTACTTTTCTCTCAGTTCTTTGAGTTAGTTCAACATGAGGTGATTCAGCATCAAAAGCTTTGGGATTTGAGTGTGAGCAGAGGCCGTATCCGATGACTTGGGAGTTCAGTCAACTGCCGTTGTACATGGAAAGCCCTGTGTCTAATGTACAGCTGACGTTGGGGAGATTGGTTTCATGGTGGTTGCTGCTGTTACTGTGGAAAGGAAGGTTAGCCTTCAAGTATACAATCTCTCACCAGTAAATGGGCATGGTGGTGCAGGCCCTTAAAGTCAGGTGGGTCTCCAAGTTTGAGTCCAGCCTGGTCTACAGAGAGAGTTACAGGACAGCCAGAACTACCTTGAAGACCTGGCCCCAGCAACCATCTTTTGATAACTTGGCCTCAGTAACAAAGTTTGTATATTCTTCCCAAATGTTACAGCCACTGGGGAGCCAATGTTCCCATGAGTCTGTGGGGGCATATTTCCCACTCAAACAATAACAGAAAGGAAATGCAATGCTTTCTATAGATCGGTGGGTGAGAAGGTGAGTGCTAGTGCATGGCTTTGACATTCACCAGTTCACAGAATTATCCTGAGGCAAGTTCAACTCTTTGTCCTATATTCTCCTCATCTATATGATGGGATAATAACAGTATCTAGTTCATGAGGTGGGTATGAATTAATTCATGCCAGACATTTACAATAAAGCTTGGTCCATCACTGTTGCCTCATGTGGGTTCATCAAGTCTAACTACAGTCACGTGGTGTAGAGGGAGGATCCTCTATTTGAAGTCAGACGGACTTAGGTTTTTAACTCGTTTGATAGCATTTGGCAAATTATTTCTCCTTGCTGGAATTCCTGCATTTGAAATGCAAGAGTGATATACTATAGCTACTTCCAAGAGCAGTGAAGGGTGGAAAGATGTTTTGTAAGGCGTGTGTAAATGGCCTGCCGTGAAGGCAGAAGGCACCCTTTCTTTAACTTATGCCTATGCCCAGTTCTTACCCACGTGGGCCCAAGTCTTCCACTGTGTCAGCTGCTAATTGTACAACGGAGACTAAATTACCTCCTTTCTAAAAAAGAAAAGCTCATCCAAGGCCACTGTCTTTCCCATTTCACACGAATACAAGCTCAGCCGAATCCCTTGGCCCAGTCAGTATTTTGTCATTTTGCTGAGCCCGCTGGAAGAAGGCTCACGGCTGTGACCTGTGTCCCTGAAGAGCCTCACAGCCTCTGCCACGGGCCCTGGCTCACCTCACGGTAGCATGCTCCAGTTCCTCACAAATGAGTGCAGATCTGCCCATCATCCATAGCCAGGAAACTGGAAGGAACCTGGACACCATTCTGGCGGCTTCAGACCACAGATCAATCTTCTGTTGGCCACAGTACACTGCACTTCATTTGAGTTCATTGTTATGAAAATGTCTTTTTGGCTAGATGGCCCCCATTTTACCCCAGCAGGCACCTGCTGTAACCCTCAATGTCCACAAGCGGGTTATTGCAATAAAACATAATTTCTTACTGAAGTCACATTCAGTTGGTGGTGATGTGGGGAGAGTTGGCATGGGGACTCCAGGATAGGCTGAGGTTGGCATCAACCTCCAGCTGGCAGATTACAGATGAGAGAGAATGGAGAGTCACAAGGGAGATATTCATGAGTGAGTCTAGAAAATAAGTAATTACTTCAACCAAATTCCATAGCCTCAGACTCAGTCATATGATCGTCCTTGGATACAAAGAAGTCTAGGAATGCGGTTTTGGCTGAGCAGCTCCATCTTTGAAACAGCTATTTGGGTAACGGGAACTCACATCTCTGGACCAGTAATGAAGGGGAGTGTGTATCTCTAAACCACCCACGGCAGCACACAAGCACTTTACATGAAAGTTAAGAAGAGCTTCAAGTCCCATCACCTTAAGTTTTATTGATGGCTTTCTGTAAAGAGTTGGTGGAAAATAATTGGCTGCCCACCTCTTGGGGGGTCGGGGGGAGGAGAGAACTTTATAAAGTTTTGATTCCACATTAAGCCAAAAATAAAGACTGACTGAAAGCCTCTGCAAAGTCTGAGCACTTAAATCGAAGTATTATTAGTGTTCCAAAAATCAGATTCTCCAAACTCTTGGAAGCATGGCTCAGTTGCACCCTTCGATAAACATTCTCATGCGCTGCTTACACTGTAGTATTTGTAGAAAATGCATGCTGCCTTACCCTCAGAAAAACCACTGTCTGGAAAAGATGCAATGTTCCTATCTTTCAAAGTTTAAAATTAATCCATATGGATCCAACCATATTTAAATCTAAATAAATGTCATTTCATTGAGACTCATCTGAAGATTTTGGCAGAAATTTTAGCTGTATGTTTTTTGTCAAATTGAAAAACAAAAGCTGTACCAGCTGTTTCTTTTGCTTAGTTGTTTTTATTTTTGTTTTTTTACTTTTGGATGGTTGTTGTGGTCTTTGTACAGGTCTCACACTATAACTCAGTCTGATCTGAAACTACTAAGCTCAGGATGGCCTTGAACTTAGGGCAGTCTTCCTGCTTCGACCCCCTGGATTACAGATACATGCCACCAAGCCCAGCTGCTTAGTTTCCAAACGATAATGTGCTCATGTGGCATAGTAACTTAGGGCTTAAGAGCTGTGGGGAGTAGGGTAGGGTTCTTACACGGTGGATCCTGAGGTGCTTGAGTTTTCTAATGATTTTGCTGTGGAGAAAAGCAGCAAAGCTAATCCAACTGATTGAATGTACTACAAGCATCATGTGTATGAAGCTTTTGGCACTATGAAACACTGTAAGCATAATAGTGTTTTTTTTAAAAAACAAAAACAGAAAACTGAGTGTATAGAAAGTGCTCGGTGGTTAGTTCCTGGTGCTGTAGATATTGCTGAGTCCATGATGAGAAATTCTTTTCTCTCCTTGAATGTGGGAGAAAGCAATTAATATTAGTACCAGAGTTCTTAGCATCTCCGAGATGCAAAACCCTTAATCACAAGGATATCATTAGTGCTCTGAAGCATTTAATTTTGATGCTTGACAGCGTTTTAAAATGCACAAACCTTTGATAAGGAGCAAATCAGAGCCGTGGTGTTGAATTGAGAAAGAAAAGAGTGAACAAAACCTACCTTAAGCTCTAAGTAATTAAAGTTAAATATGCTGTTTGAATAAAGCAGAGATATTTATAAACTGGGTTTATTTTTCCTCTGAGGAAAAGACCGTTTGGATAAACATCATCTATTTAAATCTAGATTCCAGGGAAGGAGAAAGGTTCCCTTGCTGTGGCCAAGCCGTCTTCCTTCCAAATAATGGCCAGTGAAGCATCGTCATCCACCTATTCAGGCTTCTAGACTTTGTAGGCTGTTTTCACTCATCCTTACCCACAAGCAGGAGACATTGCATTGTATCTGTTTATTTCCTGCCCCATCCACCACCACCATCCTGCCCCCAACACTAATAATTTGAGTCAGGAATGAAAAGCAATTGGGTAATTTCAGCTGTTTTCTCTCCCCTATTAATCCCCCCAAACAGTTTACTCATTCACAGCTCATGATGCTGGCTGGACTCAAGAAAGCAATGGTTACAGCCCAGGAGGTACATCTTTGCCTGTATCCCTTCTCCTTGTCTCCTTTTCTCTTCCCCATCCCATTTGGGTGTCACGAGCACCAAACTGCGGCAGTAAAATGACTTGTAGGTGTTTAATGGCAAGTCATTGAGGAAGCGAATAAAAG
Organism: Peromyscus aztecus; assembly: GCA_902168405.1. Lineage (NCBI taxonomy): Eukaryota > Metazoa > Chordata > Mammalia > Rodentia > Cricetidae > Peromyscus > Peromyscus aztecus. Next base: position 11,089 of record CABHPQ010133494.1, read on the forward strand.
AAAATTGCAGTATTCACATCAGTGGGGAGCAAGGAGAACTGCTGAGCTTTGAACCAAAGAAAGTTACATTTACCATGTTCTTAGAGGGAGCCACCTCTGTGTGACATCAAAGCCCCTCCCTGTCATTCTTCCTCCTGGGGAAATGTGCCACTGTTAGAGTCGCGATGGAGCCCTCTAATCTAGGCAGTTTCTGTTTATCCAAAACACACACGTGGAGACGAAACCACATGTGCCTTCTGAATGCTCTGTGGCCGGCATCTCCAACCAGATGCATCTGCAGGTACAGAGCAAATGGGGAGTCTGAATTCTCATTTTCCCAGGGATTATGTGAAATGCTGAATGCAGAATAACTGGTGTGTGGTGTGTGTGTGTGTGTGTGTGTGTGTGTGTGTGTGTGTGTGTGTGTG
>CABHPQ010133497.1:0-13093 GCA_902168405.1 Peromyscus aztecus
TGGCTTTGGTTCTATCTTGAGCACAGCACAAAGGGGAGCACACAAATAACTGTGGGCAAGGAGCAGAGGAACGACAGCACACTACCTGCAAAGATGAAAGAGTTGAACTTGAACTGTCATTGTGGAAAACTTATTCTCCAAATTACATATCCCTCACTGTTCTAATTTTCAAGTAAACCCACAATAATGAAATATAGAAATATTAACCCATTTGGTGTTTCCTTTTGGCATCCTCATGATTATTATTTGATGGTGGGATTATATCAACACATATAAAGCATAATAAAAAGGGTTCCACCTCTGTGTTTTATCTCGTGTACTTCATTGAACAATCATTGTATTGTACAGCAGGTCGCTAACAAGCAGCCCGCTACTGGTTTCCAGTCAGTCAGCTTTTCCACTTCCTGGAACCAAGTAAGCACCCAGCCAATGCTAGCTAAAATTTAACTTTTCTAGAGCTTCATGTAAAACTATTTTTGATGTTTATCTCTCTCCTCTTCTTTTCATCTTCCATAAAGTGAATATGACCCATAAGATAGTTGATAGGATTAGACATCACAGATATTCAAAAGACAGAGGAAGGTCCTTGTATAAATTAAGCCTTCAGGTCTTCCAAGAGAAGCAAAGCAGAGACTAGAGTGAGACAAGGTGAAATCAGAAGCAATAAAAAGGATTCCAGGCAGGAAGATGTAAAAACAAGCACTACACTGAATTCTTGTGTTTTGATTCATATTGAAACATGCGATATACAACAGTGTCATTTATCACCCTTCAAATCTGTACGCTACTTTGGCTTTTGAAACATTTGTTCTTTTAATTTAAAAGAAATTATAAATTACTGGATTTTAAATTTCAGAGCAACATTAAGAAAGTAAGAGAGGATCTGGAGAGATGGCTCAGCAGTTGCAAGCATGTATTGCTCTTCCAGAGGACCCAGGTGCAATTCCCAGCACCAATGTCAGGCAGCTCACAGTCTCCTATAACTCTAGTTCCAGGGATCTCTCCGACCTCTGAGGCACCACATGTGTCTACGTATACACATGATCAAAAATCAATTTTTAAAAGAGGAGGAGGAAGAACCCACCAAGATTCTATAAGCTACAACAGCCCATGTTAGATGCTGGAAAACATCAAACAGATCCTCCATTTCTGTGTCTACACAGAAAGACAAATTAATAGGCAGTCAGACAGCTAGGGAAAGCAAACCAGAGGACCTCAGAAAAATCCCATCACATTGTTTATGTCCTTTCCTTTGGATTTATTCAAGTATTTTTATCCTAAGCAGATAAAATGACCAGGGGCCAGATTTCTGGAATTACCAGAATTCAGATATTTTCCCATTGTGGAAAGGGATTAAAAGCCCCCCAGGTGATTACAACAGTCATTTCTATAACAACATTTCAACTACGGACAAATCTACTGCTGGCTATGACAGATGAGGAAATTAGCAGAGAACAGTTTTAAATATAAGGTTTTTGGTTCTTCAAGTTACCTGTCTGTGGCTACGTGTGTTCATTCCAATCTGTATCATTTCATGGCTTTCGCCCTGTTCATTGAATCCTTGCTCATTCTTATTATAAGAACAACTCATCTATGGGATTAGTTTATCCATTTTTAGGTTGTTAGCTTTTTTAAAATATCCCTTATTTCACAATTTCACAGTATTCTTTTCACTTTCTTAGTTTTGAGAAATTTTTATTTTTTTAATTTTTCTTTGGACATATCTTCAGATTTACCGGATAATTGCTGAAGTAGCACAGAGCACTTTCATATACTCTATGCTCAGCTTCCTCAACTGGTAAAGCCCTGCTTACAAAGCCACCAACAATTATCAAAGTCCAGAACCTAATGTCTTCTTTCTTTTCTTTTTGAGAAAGATTTTTTTAAATTAATGTTAAAGAAACACTGTTCCATCTCACCAATTTTCCCTCAAAATGTCTATAATCCAGGGACCAATCTAGGATCATATATTGTATGAAGTTATTAAAGAATTCTTTTTTTTTTTAATTCATGCTCTCAGTATGTATGAGGGTTTCAGTTACTGGAATTTTCTTCTGATCTTTGGTTTGTTATCTTTTCTAATTTGACTTCTCCCATTTTTACATGCTCAATTTTAAAAGCAGGTGGCTGCACATGTGTTTTGGCAAAAACCTTTTTTCTTGCTTCTGTAACCTCCACCTCATTCAGGACTTCCTTTTCCTGGTGCTGGGGAAAGAACTGAGGGCCATGTGTATGCTGGGCAAGCACACCCCTACCCTCACTCTGGCATCCCTACCCTCACTCTGGCATCTGTTCTTTAACGGAGCTACTTGGTACCCTGTAAGATGTACAGGTCAATGAGCTGAAATGGTTTTCTGACACAACCCTACCAAAAATACTTTCATTCTGAACCCGGGTGGAAAGAACCTGGGAAGGGATGATTCTGCAGCATGGAGGTTGAGGGGAAGAGAACAGCCTTCTGTTGTCTCTGAACCCCTGCCACTGACTGTGAGAACATGATGTGCTGGGCTCTTGGTCGTCAGTAAAAACCCAAGACAACTGCGTGCTGACCTGGAGTACTCATGTCAGTGAGCCTAAACCAAGGCAAGTAACTAGCTACCTCTAGTCTCCCTAAATGAGGAAGGGGAAACCCCTTTGTGGAAGATACTAGCCAGATGCTCTGATGGTCTCAGCTGGATACATCCTGACGGACAGAGCTGGCCACGTCTATCTGTTTTCTTTTTTTTGCTCCAGTCTATTTGCATAGTTGCTTTGCTACTTTTCATCTTCCTAATGCGTGAGTGGTTCTGTCCAGACTGCTACTTCCTCTACTGACCTAATGGGATTAAATTGTCCTTGATGACTTTCCCACTTTTATTTGAATCTGGTGTGTCCTTGTCTTTTGAGGTAACATGTGAGGGCTGAAACTGCCCTCCAATTCCATTCTGCAGAGATTTCAATTCTAAGGATGGAAATGATTTGAACAAGCTCACATTTTTAAAGGATTCTCCTGTTTGCTCTTGGTTGGGGGACAAGCACAGAAAGACTGGACCCATTTCATAGGGACTGAAATAGCCCTGAGAACCAAAAGACAGCTCAGACCATGAGGGCCCCAGAGGAGCTGATGGCAGGTGTCCAGGTGCAGGGTCAACTGGTTTTACTTGTGAGTAGTGCAGAGCGTAGAGAAAAGTAAAGAAGGTTTGGTGAGTCTTGGTTCAAGGAAAGGTAGATTGACATGAGTGGGTATACCCTTTTGTCAGCATGAACACTGGGAAAGAAGGAAGACAGGACATAGAGCACACGCAACCAGAAAGCAGAAGTTCCTCCAGAGCATAAATAAAAAAGAAGCATGGTGCAGAGACTTATCACAGGCAGTTTTCTTTTGTTCCTTGCTTAGGCACTTTCAACTGTGGGTTCTTCATCTCTTTTGTGTCTGTATATCAGACATACTGAGCTGTCTATATACTGGGAAATTTCCCCCACTCTTCTTTCTTGCTAACAGGTTCCCAACTTTCTTCAAACCTATAGGAAGAGAGACCAGTCCATCTTAGAAATGATAGGAAGTGACCGGAAAGATGGCTCAGCAGATAAAGGGACCTGCTGCCGAATCTGATGACCCGGGTTCAATCCCAGGGTCCCATGTGGTAGAAGGAGAGAAGTGACTGCCGATAGTTGTCTTCCGACCTCCACGTATACACCATGGCACATGCTCATCCATATACATGTACACACATACAAAATACACTATTAAAAAAATTTAAGTATCTGAGGGTGAGACAGAATAAAGCATCACTGCTATCTCAGTTTGTGCTAAAGCGTGTGTTACTTACGAATTTGCTCATTAGATAGGCAATCTCTGGAGACTTTGTGAGGTTACCACTCAACTCAAGTTATATACAAGTAAATTGGAGATCAAAGATGAAAATCCCATTGTCAAAACAACCTAAAAAAGAGACAATCCCATCTCATATTCAGACTCCTTGTGATACCCACTCTCCAAGACCATGCCATGCTCATGGAAAAGCTTCATTTCCCCAAATAAAGGCCTAATTACCCCCTTCACAAAACTGTCTGGGACATCTCAGGCCAGAAGAAAAAATGTGCCTAGTGTGGACTTCTTGTTCCTCTGTCCCAGAACTCAGTGACAAGGCTAAGTACACATACTGTAGGTCTGGGACGTCCTTCCCTTCATCAGAAGCATTCCTAGTGAACTGCCACCATATCACTCCTCCCTCAGGCCCTATCCACAGATGTCAAGAAAAGACAGCAGAGAAACACATCTTGAAAAAGAATGGCTTTTATTTATAACTACAGAGAAGAGCCCAATGAACAGATGTAACTTTTTAAGGACTTAAAATCTAATGTAAGGCATCAATTCTCACGAGTGTGAGAGAGGACACCACCCGAGAACTAACCACCACTGACCAGCTCAAAGGAGGTCTGCAAGGAAAAGGCTTTTAGAATGTCCTCAGCTCTGGAAAGTGCCTTTGCTTGAACGTGTCTTCTTGTTATAGTAATGAGAAAGGTATTGCTTTAATGACTCATACAATGCAAATTTTAGTGGTAAAATTAAATTTTGAATAAACAGTAAGAAAACCATTCCTCAAAAGCCTACAGCAGTGACTTGTCAAAGTGCTGGGTAAGCTTAAGGAAGATTATTTCCGATTGTGTATATATACAGTGCTGAACTAGTTCTATATAATTTCCCTAAAACTATATTTTCATTAAAGCTCCTCCCTAAAGTAAGAATGCATTATAATAATGTTCACTGACATTCTTTGAATAAGCTGGCTTTGAAGCTGCAATGACACTTGCCCAGGTAGTTGTTTTTAGATGTATGGTATCTCTGTGGGAATAGACTGTACCGACCATGGGCAATGGGATGCTGAGCAGATTAAAAGAGACGTTATTAAGGGAAAGCAAGTAGCTAATACCCTAATCCCAGCAGACACTTTGAAACACCACTGTACTATGACTGCTATTAACAATCTCTATCTTCAACTGAGCCACCTGTGACAGCAAATGCAGGTGTAAGCAGAAGCAACTGTCCGCAATCTGTAGCCAGCTCTGCAAACTCATTTGTGAGCTTTTGGCAACATAGAGATGGCACACAGGAACTCCTTGCTAGTGGCTAACCATTACAGATTAGTGAAGAAGAGGAGGGAAGCTAGTAGAACCAAGGCAAAGGTCTATATGGCTAGGCTAACAAGGCTGAGTGCACTGATGTGCAGCACCCGAGAATTGGTGTGTGAGGGAATGATCAGGACTTGAGTCACAAAGTGCTTCCTCCCCCACACATTGATTGCACATTGATTACCCACTGACTAATCCAATATTTATCTCACAGGTGCTTATAACACATTTAGCATGTGTTTGGTGCCATTGCAGGTCCTGGAGATGCTGCCGTGAATGGGGATCAATAGATCTCACATCTCTGCATTTTACCCTCAGCAGAGAAGCAGGATAACAAACAAGAACACAAATAAGCAAAGGAGGGAGTTTCAAAGGGTGACTGCTAATGTGAGGAAAACAGGAACAACTAGACAGATAGTGAAGGAGGGTGCAGAGGGCCAGCAGAACACAGTGGGAAGAAGGTGGTGCTTGAGCTGGGGAGAAACTGACACTCATGAATTGCTATAGAAGCTCAACCTCTTTGCTCCAAGATCACTTTGTTCTATCCTTAATTAGACTAGATGTGGGCAACTAACACAAGAAAGAATGGAACTATTAATTTTTCAGTACAGGTTGGCTTCATCAGATGAAAGTGAGGCACAGAGACAAACCCGGAATGGATGAACAGTGATCAGGAAAGGCCCAGGGAAGATGTACATAAGGAGAGAGAAGAGGGGGAACCATGAAAAATCATGTATGATTATTAAATTTGCTCCACGGAGTTCTATCAGGCTACCCAAATGTCAATCATGCAAACTCAAAACTGGTAAGATCTCTGATGGCATCTAATTATTCCTACTACCAAAAGTTCAAAAATTCCTACTACTTGACTGTGAGATTTGTGACTTGCTTCTAACCAGTGGACTGTAATGAGTTGTCACTACCATAGTTACATTGAGTTGCTCTTGAGCTTATACCCTCTTGCTGGCTGTTGGGAAGGCCCATATAACTAGGAAATAAAATGGCTTCCAGCCAAGAGTCAGTTAGAAACTGAGACTCGAATACAGGAAAAGAGAAAACAAATTTGATCAACAACCCCAGGAAGCTGGATGAAGATCCCTCTGAAATCTGTCCCAGGTACCTTGAATTCATCCTATGACAGAATTTGTAGTTGGGCACCAGAGAAGCCATACTCAATGAGACCTCAGAAGCGTGAGACAACAAATGCATATCACAAGCCACTAAGTTTGTCATGACCTGTCACGAACAAAATGAAATAAAAATAATAGCATTGGTTAAGGTTGATGAAGGACTCAAGAATATAGGTAAAGAACCAGGTCAATTTCCCCCAGGAGTGAAGATGTTATGGTGGGAAAATTAATACAAAGAAATATGTTTAACTACTTGTGGGCTTCTAAGGAAACCATGTAACTTATGACCTTAATGTGAATTCTTATGTAAAAATTTTAATTTGTTTTTGAAAAATATGCAACTTGTGGTTGTGAGTTAATCTTTTCTTGCATAAAAATCTTTGTATAAGGATGGTATAAAAGGGATAAGAGAAAAAAAGAGGTATAGGAAAAGGAAATATGTAGAAGAAAAAAATCAGGGAAGAAATAGAAGGGAAATATCATGGAGATAGAAGGAGAGATGGAAAGAAAATGTAAAAATAATAATAATAATAATAATAATAATAATAATAATACAACAAGGTAAAGGAACAGAAGAGAAAAAGAGCAGAGTAGGAAGAACAATCAGCAGAGAGAAAAATAAAATAAAGAATTAAGCTTTGACCCTCAAAAACAATCCCCCAGGAATGGCCAAGAAGTTGGATACACAGTGAAGGATTTGCACAGTGTTATTTGACACCTCCCCTGTGGTGGGAAGATCTGATGAGGAAGCTGATGGTGAAGACTTGCTCTATGCTCAAGAGAAACTGAGATAAGAACAGGAACAACAGTAGACAAAAAAAAATGGATTAATTCAAGAAATGCACAGCCATGGTCCCAGATATAGAATTTTGCTCATTAAAAAAAAAAAAAAGTCATGGGGGCTGGAGAGATGGCTCAGCCGTTAAGAGCACTGACAGCTCTTCCAGAGGACCAGGGGTTCAATTCCCAGCATCCATGTGGCAGCTCACAACTGTCTGTGACTCCAAGATCTGACACCCTCACACAGATATACATGCAGGCAAAACACCCACCAATGTACATAAAATAAAAAATAAAGTTTTAAAAGGCATGACAATAATAAAATAATGCATAAATATGATATTTTTCAAAACCCAAAGTGACAAGAGTGTATAAAACAGTAAGTTAACTCCCCCTCACCTCCCTTCAGACACTTGGTTCCACTGCTGAAAGATTAGAGGTCATGGGCCTGCAAGATGACTCAATGGGTAAAAGGTGCTTGTCACCAAGCCCGACAACTTGAATTCAATCCCTGGGACCCATATAGTGGAAAGAGTGAACAGACCCCCACAAGTTGTTCTCTGACCTCCACATTCACAATGTAACATGCACAAGCACACACACACAGACACACACACACACACACACACACACACAAATAAATAAATGTAATAAAATTTTAATGTATTTTTCAGAAATTTTCTACTCATGCACATGTGTACTTTTAATACATGTTAGCTTAGCTTATAACTAGAGTTGGCTGGTGCTGGTTTTCTTAGCACCAAGATTTGGAGATCCCGCCCAAACCTAACTAACACTCCAGTCAGCCCATCCTTGCATACCCCTGCACTCCATTCTACTGTAGGACACACCCAGTGACATCAGTCCCCTGCAGATTAGCACAGACCACATGCTATTTCAATGTTTTCACACTGACAGTAAGTGCAATGGGTGACTCTGCCCACTTCCCTAGATGAAGGATATCCGAAACTCCAGCTAGAATTGTGGGATCAAAGAGCACGCACCACACACCTCTGTACACATTTTATCCCATGCACAGCCTACAAGGTAACCATTTTAGCCTCTCTTTGGCCAGCATCACTCACTAACAAATTTTAATCCGTAACTATTTAGCAATAAAAACAATAGCTAGTCTTGGTTTTGTTTGGTTTTGTATTCACCAGAATTTATCCAACCTTCAAGGATCTAGGAGTCAAGGTAGCATGTAATAGAATGAACCCCAGTAAGTGAGAGAAGGAGGCAGGAGGATCAGGAATTTAAAGTCGTTCCCCCCTGTATATGGAGATTGAGACCAGCCAGAGCTACCTAAGGCCTTGCTGCCATCGTGGCAGCCATCTTAACAATGTTTAAAAAAAAAATAAAAAATAAAAAATAAAAAAAAAAACTTCCTTTTACTCTCAAAAGTCTCTTATTGCCTGGAATAAGATTAGGATTTGTAAGAGTAGAAACATGCATCGGGTGCAGTGGTGGAAGCATATCCCAGTGTGTGATTGATATCAGAAAGTCTGCAACCTGCAGGTCCTTTTATAGATGTCCACAGACAGAAAGACCTTGCACTTCTCAGGCAACTGTCATCTGAGAGTGCTCATTCCTGAAGTCTAAAAAGAATAGCCCTTTCCAGGTGGGAGAGTTGTCCCCATTACTCATCTGTCGTGTGATTCCCATCCCATCCCGCCACTCCCCACCCACCCACCCACTCCTGCCTCAGGTGGTAGAGCCTGAGAGCTGTCTCTGCCCCTCATCAGCTGCAGCACTTGAGAGAGTGGCCCCTACACCTCACTGTGAACAACACAGTAGAGGTGACTCTGAAGGTGTAGGTGTGGGAGAACAGACTCTGAGGATGTGAAAGCAGGAGAACTGACCCTACCCTTTGCTCATTGCTGCAAGGGGTGAACTAACCAGGGCAATGCAGGAAAGCTCACCCTGGTGGTGAAGACAGCAGAGAGCTGCCAGTCTGACCAACCCTACAACTACACAAGCCCAGAACCAGGGTTAAGTGTTGGCCCACCCCAATACCCACCCCATCTGTGATCTGCTAGAGCACTGGTGGGGGATGGGGTTGGTCCTGCAGACCCAGGGCTACAGGATCTCCATGACACAGAGCAGCAACAGGACATCCAGGAACAGTCCCAGTGAGGGCCCAGTGTTGACAGTGCAGCAGACACCAGGGACCTCGAACCAAACCAACGACTCTTTGCGATGAACGCCTGCATGTAAATATATATGGACGAAGGGGTTTACTGCATGACTCACTGTGCCACACCGCAGCTTCCAAAATGAGATTTTCTCTTTCTTCCTTTGTCTTTCCTTTTTTCCCCTTTTTTTTATCTTAAATTTTATTTTGTTTTATTCTAGGGGTCGGGAGATGGGTGGGATCGTGATGCATGATGTGAAAGACACGAAGAATATATTTTAAAAAAGAAGGTTGTTTTAAAAAGTAGAGACAAATTAAAAAAAAAAAAAAAAAGAATAGCCCTTTCCTTCTGCTTTCTAGTAGAGGCTCCACTCAGTAAGAACAACTCAACAAGTTCCTCTCATATAAACCAATAGATTAAAGAATTAAAGAGAACAAATGAACAAACTCACAGATTTATAGAAGGGGGAGGAAATGTTTAATTAACATGTATTAATTTTCTGTCCTGACCGTGTGCAGTAGCTTTGAGGTAGACTGTGAACTCGAAAAACTGTTGACTCACGGTAAGAAAAACATACAGGGACAGCAAAGGAGCTACTCAGGTCTCTCCCTCTGGGGCAAGGCTTTGCCAAAGGCTGGATTATTTTTTAAATCTATTTTTGCAGTGAAAGGAAGCCACAGGCATCTGAGTCCTGGCTTCCCAGCCCAACACCTCATTTCTGCCAGAGCATGGAGAGCACCTTCTGAAAGGCTCTTCTGGACTGTCGGTGGGTGTGAAGCGAGATGGGAGTGTTTGGGTGGCTTTTGTTTTTGTTTCCTGACTCTCCATCTTCCGGGTATTTCTCTTCTCCAAAGGACACTCTGTCCCCACCACAGCTACTCCTGATCATCCCCAAACACAAATCCAGATTCATTTTGTAAAGATTCATGAGTGAAGGCTTGTCCTGTATTTTTGTTTTCCCCAGCTATGGTCTTCCCATGCCAACAAAAATGAGTGTATTCGTGTTTTATTTTTAAAAAACCTTTTTTACAAATCTTCAGTGGCTCTTTGAGTATAAAATATTCATACCTTGACTGCAAATTATGGTTGGGAACATAACCACTCAACGAGTACTTTTAGTTCAGATTCATTTCAGATTCATACAAGCAGGGGAGGAAGTCTTTGGAAACACAAAGTGTCCTTTAAAGGTGAGAAAACCTGAATGAAGAAATGGGAGGAGGGGTGGCCATTCCCAACCTGACTGAATGCCTTTGCCACGGAGTCAGAGTCATTTAGGGTGGTGGAACAGGCTTTGGCAACCAGCAATAGAGGCAACAGTACTGGATACCCGAATTGAGGAACTTCTCCAGCCATGAGCCCTTGTGGAGAGTCAAGGTAAGCCAGTTCACTCTCACTGTCTCTGCTCCATCTTCTCCCTTTCAGTGCTTGCAGAGACTCTTCTGAGCATCTACTGCAGACAGCTAGAAAGCTGATTTCACTACAGATTTGGATGCTGGGAGAAGATGATCCAGATAGTCAAAACCCACTTCTTAGTTTCCATGAAATGATACCTGTCAGGTCTGGTTGCAAATCATTTTGCAAATGCAAATGCAATCCCCCAAAGCTTTAGGACCTTTCCTTTCCAGGCATCTTCTTAACTGCTGTCAGATATTTTTAAAAGGAAAATGTTACTTTGGTCTAAGTCTTGAGCCTTTTAGAATGGAGGTGATTTTCAAACGGGAAGTTTTATTAGATAACAATTGGAGGGAAATGTGCTACCATTTCTGAAGCCTGATGGACTGGGAGTCTTTGATAGGCACAGATGTTGTGAAAGGCACTCCTCTGGGCCTTGAGGTTACACTTGCTAACATTTTAGCTAACCTGACTCAGCCTCTCTTGAAAGGTCACACTTGACTGAGCTTCAGACGTGGAGGAGCCTTTGAACTGGTTTGAGCTAGAGGTGTCAAAGTGTTGGTCCTGTTTCACCCATCTTCGTCCTGTGCAGTTGGCCTCATTCAAGGTGGCAAATGGCTACTATTACTAGTTTCTCCCATCACCTTCAGGAAGGGAGAATAGAGACAATTTGCAGAAGAGTGCAGCCACATTCTCTCCAGGTACCTGCAGCCCACCTTGAGGGAAGAGCTTGTTTCTGAACTCTCACTGTGGTCAGAGGTTGAGGTCGCACTTAGGAGTTCAAGCCTGAGACCCAAGATACCTGTCAGAGCTAGAAGCCCTGGGCAAAGTCTTCTTCTGAATGGACACCAAGGACAGGGATGTGCTAGCTAAGACACTTACTCCTGGAGAAAGTAAACTCTGGCAGGGATTAAGAAATAAGTAAGGATTGTCCTTGCTGACATTGAGTTTTTCTCACAGTGCTTCCTCGATGCCCATCATGTTTCAATATCCAATTTGGACTTAAGCCCTAACCTCCAATGTGACTGTGTTTGGACAGAAGACTTTTAAGAGGTAAACAAGGCTAAATGAGGCCCTAAGGGTATGATCCTCATCTGACAGGCCTAGAACTCTGATATGAAGAGAAAGAGAGGGAATATATTTCCCAAGTATATACTCCAAAGAACAGTCTTGTGAGAACAGCAAGGAAGCCCTCCCCCCCATAAAGCCCAGAGACAACTCCTGCAAAAGCTGCACCATGCTGCACCCTGATTTCAGAATGTTAATTTGCAGCCCCAGGATCTATGAGAAGACACATTTTGCTGTGTGTGCATGTGTGCACGTATGTGTGTTTGGCACTGCTAGTGATCATATGCGAGCTAGGCATGCACCCAGGATCTTATGCATGCTAGGCAGCACTCTACTACTAAGTTACATCCCCAGGCTTGGTTTCTTGGAACTGAGTCTTGCTATGAAGCTCAAACTAACCTTGAACTTGAACTTGAAAACTAACTTGCTACTTAGCCCAGACTGGTCCCAAATCCTTATTTCTTCTCCCAAGCTCCAGATTACAGGTGTCTACCAGCATATTCATTCATTTCTATTTTTTTAAGTGTAAGGAAAAAGGAGAAGGAGGAGTAGAGAGAAGGAGGGAAAGAAGAAAGGAGGGAGGAAAGGGGAAAGGCAGGAAGGTGGAAAGGCAGGAAGGAATTGGTAAAAACAGAAAGCTCATGACAGCTGAAGCAAAATGCTTGCAGACATGTACAAATGGGCCAGTTAAGGCTAGGATGGGTCTATCTCAGGGATTAGAATGTGGCAGATACCTTATCAAAGGCTCTGCCCCAATAAGCCCAAGATAATTTAACTCTTGTTCCTCATCGAGGATATTCACCATTCATGAGTCTTAAGACCCGATGCTCAGTCTCTATGCCCTTGAACTTCAGCCAGTGAGAAGATAAAATACTTTCCTACCAATTCAGTTAGCCCATCACTGCATCCCGCTGTGCCAATGCTGATAATAGCCAGTAGGTCCATTGCCACTCATTGTTTTGTCTCCTCCATTAGGCCTGCTCATTTCCTACACTTGATAGCACTTTTTGTCTTGATTCTAAGTGTTGCTGATGGTTCCCATTCAGGCAGCCTTAGTGAAACCAAAGACCTTCAGCTTTTCACTCTTCCCAACTCTCTATGCTGAGAAGCCCAAGGGTTGGTGCCAGACTAAAGGTAGATAGCTGCTTCCTATTTCTACAGATAGGAAGGAAGAAAGAGAAATCGAAGTTCTGGATTCCAAGCCCCTCCTCAGGCCCCTGGATCCCTTCCCCTGGTCTTGCTGCCTCAAACCTGGACTGTCCCAGGTCCCTCCTTTCTCCTTATTTCCAGTACACTCTTGCTCGATGTAGTCTAGATGTTTCTACGATCACATGTTTCTCATCCTTTTGTCATTGAATATTTAGGCCAGCACCTCCTGATGGGCACAGTGGCACTGAGACCTGCCACTTCTCTGCGTTCCACCTGTGTTAAAGCCCTCCCAATCACTACTTCCAGATCACAGCAGGCCTCCTGCTC
>CABHPQ010133498.1:0-40623 GCA_902168405.1 Peromyscus aztecus
AAATAAAATCCCCCTTTCTTTCATTTGTTTCTGTCGGTTATTTTTCACAGTGACAAGAAAGGCAACAAAAACATTTTTCTAATCTTAGTATTTAAGGCAGAAAGATAAACTCAGTTGGTGATTCCACCTTTTATGGAAATAGTGATCTTTCCTTTCATTCCAGGATGAGAGAGCTAATTATAAAAACCACTGACAGACCACATCCCAGGAGCGCTCTGAGGAGAGGAATAGAAATATGCTATATTAGATTAGGTGTCATAGAAAGAGTTCATTCCCTACATAGTAGAAATTTAATAACTTCATATGTTGATAGAGACTTCTTGTTTAAGAGTTGAATTCACACTCTAGGGTAGCCTTCAGGAGAGCAAGGACATCGAGAGTAATGCGTGAATGTGTTGGATGTTTAATGGCTGTTGCTTTAAAGGGAAGCAAAGTAGTTGACCTGGTTGGCACTGGGCAAAGAGGAAGAGGGTTGCTGGGAGAGCAGAGCCAATGAGCTGGGGACACAACAGCTGCTCCTTTTGTTTAAGATGCCACTGGCCTTTCCAGAGCATGAGACCCACTCACAAATCATGTAAATTTCACAGTCTCTATGATCCAACCTGTGATTCATCCAGGCAGAGAGCTTGAGAGAGAATACACTTGTGTATGTGTGCCTAAAGACACACATGCACACATGACTGCAAGGTTTGGCTGGGGTTTTGTGGCTGCTAAGTCATGTGAAAAGAGAACGTAGTCGATCTCACACACCACTAAGCCTTGTGGCCTAAGGGAAATGGACAGTTTCAATTTCCCAGAAGAATTGGGGAAATGTGTCACCTATGACAACCAGCTGCTCTGCCCCTGAGAGATTTTAAAAATCCACTCATAGGGTGTGACTTTCCCCAACCAAACCAGAATGTGCCAAAGCCCATTGATGTTCTCCCTTTAATCATTCTGGCGCTCCTCTCCTCCCACACATTCAACAAAATGCATGGTTTGCTTGCTTTCTTCATCCCTCTGTTTCTTTCTCTTCCTCCCCTTCTCTTTTCAATTTCTCACCCCTGGTATTTCCTGTGGAGAAGTGTTACCTGCTCAGTCAAATCAACTGCTCCATGAAGATAAGGATTATGCATGACACACAGTGGATACCACCACATTTTGACTACACCTGATCCTGTGCATCCCTCTTCAATGTCAGGTTGTTGACTGCGGCCCAGTAGGCTGTCGGCTGTCTTCTTTCTGTGGATTTTTATTTGTGTATATGTAGTGACCCTGGCCAGATATCATCATCATTCTAACAGTTAGGATGCTTGGAGCAAAGCAAGGAAGTGATGGAGAGCCACAAGTAAACAAACTTCTGACTTTCTGCTCTTGTCAGGCTATGAATCAGACTTCGATGATGGGACAATTCAACTCAAACTTATTCTTTCAGTTTGTTTCTGCTGCACCCTCTTTTAAGCCAGGTAAGTGTTTTATGGACACAGATATCATCTTTTCAAAACTGGAAGAAGAAAGAAAGCCTCACAATTTTACACACACACACACACACAGTTTAATAAATACATAATTTGAGTTGTATTTACTGTATCAGACCAGTAAATTCTGTCAAGCTGCAACACTGTGCAGCATCTGTAAGTAGCAATACTATAGCACTTATTTAAAATTTTCCTAAATAAAATTTATTTATTTTATAATTAATTTAATTTTACATATCAGCCATGGATTCCCTGTCCTCCTTCCTCCCACCCTCCAGCCTTCCCCCCAATCCACCCCCCATTCCTACCTCCTCCAAGGCAAGGTCTCCCCTAGGGATTCATCCCAGCCTAGTAGATTCAGTTGAGGCAGGTCCAGTCCCCTCCTCCCTGCACCAAGGCTGAGCAAAGTGTCTCAGCAAGGCCCTAGGTTCCAAAAAGCCAGCTCATGCACTAAGGACAGGTCCTGGTCCCACTGCCTGGGAGCCTCCTAAACAGTTCAAGCTCATCAATTTTATCCAAAGGGCCTGGTCCAGTTCCATGGGGGCTCCTCAGCTATTGGTTCACAGTTCATGTGTTTCCGCTAGTTTGGCTATTTGTCCCTGTGCTTTTTCCAATCACGGTCTTGATATCTCTTGCTCATATAATCCTTCCTCTCTCTCACCGGTTGGACTCCTAGAGCTCCACCTGGGGTTTGGCTGTGGATCTCTGAATCTGCTTCCACCACTCACTGGATGAGAGTTCTATCATAACAGTTAGGGTGTTCGGCCATCCGATCACCAGAGTAGGTCAGTTCGGGCTTTCTCTGGACCATTGCCAGTAGTCTATAGTAAAGATATCTTTGCGGACTTCTGGAGACCTCTCTAGTACTTTGCTTCTTCCTATTCCCATGGGGTCTTCATTTATCATGGTGTCTCTTTCCTTGTTCTCCCACTCTGTTTCTGATCCAGCTGGGACCTCCTGCTCCCCTAAGCTTGCTTTTCCCTGACCCTTGCCCTCCATTACCCCCTCACCCCCAGTTTGCTCATGTAGATCTCATCCATTTCTCTGTCGATGGACTATGCCTGTGTCTTTCTTAGGGTCCTCTTTACTAGGTAACCTCCTTGGAGTTGTGAGTTGCTCTTGGGCATATACCCAAGGAATGCTCAATCATACCACAAGGACACATCCTCAACTATGTTTATAGCAGCATTATTTGTAATAGCCAGAACCTGAAAACAACCTAGATGCCCTTCAACTGAAGAATGGATAAAGAAAATGTGGTAAATATACACAGTGGAGTACTACTCAGCAGAAAAAAAGCAATGACATCATGAGGTTTGCAGGCAAATGGATGGAAATATATAGAAATCATAGAAAATATGATCCTGAGTGAGGTAACTCAGACTTAGAAATACAAACATGGTATGTATTCACTCATAAGTGGATACTAGATGTAAAGCAAAGGATAACCAGAATAAAATTTATTTTTATAGTAAGTTCTCATACGCACACAAGTCACCAAAAACCTTTGAGGATCATAGGCATTTCTATTTAACTGGTTGTTGGTATGCATATGTACAAGTCCAAACACATTAAATTCTACCCACTGAATGCCTGTAGTGCTTTATATCTCAATTATACCTTAATAATCTGCTTATATATGAGCATGTGAACATACATTTGGAAGAATGTGAAAGTAATTTTATCTCCAAAGAAGTTAGTATAGAGTAAACTTATAAAAACAATAATACTTAGCATAGTAATAATGAAAAAGAAATTCATGGTCTAGAAGCATTAAACTATATCATTTTCAAAGGGTTTTTTTTAGAGTTAACCTTATTTTATTTGTGTATATATATGCATGTCTGTTTGTGTGTGCATGTGTGTGTGTGTGTGTGTGTGTGTGTGCATGTACATGCGCACATGCATAGAGATGTGTTTGGATGCTTGTAGAGTCCAGAAGAGGGTGCTCTATCTCCTGGAGCTGTAGTTGCTGATGTATGTGGGCTGCCCTATATGATTCTTGGGAACTGAATTTCTTTCCCTTGAAAGAGCAGCCAGTGTTCTTAACAGGCAAAACATCTTTCTAGCTCCTGTAAGCTTTGAGGTTGCTTACTTGTTATATGAAATCTAATGTGAGGCACCTTTACCTCAACAGTGCTTTTCCTACTTGAAAGTTTGGAAAAGTATCTTCTATACATGGCCAATGGTATCATGACTAGGTACCTTTAGTAACTTGCAAGAAGTCCATACAATATGAAGGGAAACTAAAGTAACTTTGAAATGTTCAGATTTTTTTTTCACAAAGCTGTTTCTGAGATGAAACTCAGCTGATCTTCTCATCCACAGTCTCACAAGATCTTCCCTGTAAGTCCTCAGTGTGTCCTCTGCCAGTACTAATTTCTCAGCTCTTCACCCAGTCTTTTGCTCATCTGCGGCAGCAGAAGTAACTAGATCTCCCCTCGTCAAAAGTACAGAGGATTCAACAGAGGTCATCCACACATGGCCTTCAACCTGCAACAGCATAGAGTACGATGATGTCACTCTCCTCACCAGTGTTTCTACACATCTATGAAGGAAATCATCCACTGAGAGTACAGTCTCAAAAGTCACTGTGTTTTCTGCTGAAGCCAAGAGGCCCACAATGTCATTTTCTAAAACCTTTAACTCATGAGCTCATTTTGCTATCTAAAGAAAAAAATCACAATAAAACTGCTATTATGAATTCATGCAACCTTTGCAAAATTCTTGAAAATAACTATGACAACTTAGTTTCCAAAAGGTAAGTTCTAGCTCACCTCCAGTATTATCATTTCTTTCTTTTTTACAATAAAACCAAAGATGATGTTTTGTATTGAAGATAAGCCTTTGGACTCTTTTATTTTCTTAAAAACAGAACAACCAACAATTGTTTTTCTACTGAAACCTGAATTGATAATTTTAAAATTGGATTAATAGATATTTAATTCTTTGTAAAGCTATCCATGTCTATGAGTGTAATATATTTAGTTAACCTATGTAATATTGATTCAGTAACATTTTGTTTTCATAATTCATTCCCTTATTTTCACTTGTGTTTTCAACCCATTTGTTCTCAAGTATCAACCCAAAAATGTGACACCAAACCAAGATTCAAAGAGACTTCTATAACAATTGGTTCTCATCCAGTGAATTCAGAAATAAATGAGCTAACATATCCAAATCATTTGAACAATATCTGCCACAGTGTAACTGCTCATTAAGTATTAAATAATATTGTTTGGACATCAGAATTGGGTCAGAAGAGATGGCTCAGGACATGAGTACCTGCTGTATCAACATGGGGACCTGAGTTCAGATCTTAACATCCAAGCAATAAGTTCAATATTGGCATATGTGGGCCTGTTAGCCCAGTGTTGTGGAGGACGCTGGCTGGAGGATCTTTGGAGCTTGCTGGCTGCATGTATGACTCCAAGCTCAGTTAGCAACCCTGTCTCAAGAAATCAAGGCAAAAGTGATAGAGCAGGACAGTCAGAATCCCCCATTCCCCCACTGGCTTAGTTAGTATTCACATAAACAACACACACATACACACACATGAGAGACAGAAAGAGAGAGAAAGTTGTCTCTATTTTTCTTTTCTTTTCTTTTCTTTTCTTTTCTTTTTTCTTTTCTTTTCTTTTCTTTTCAAGACAGGGTTTCTCCATGTAGTTTTGGTGCCTGTCCTGGATCTCACTCTATAGACCAGGCTGGCCTCGAAGTCACAAAGATCCACCTGGCTCTGCCTCCCAAGTGCTGGAATTAAAGGCGTGGCCACCACTGCCTGGCCAAGATGTCTCTATTTTAGAGGATAGGTGGTGGTGAAAAACAAAATTATAAAACAAGTTAAATAAATTTCCCATGCTTTCTTGCTTGCTCACTTGATTTCTTGTGCAAGCGTGTGCACGCACACATGTGAATAAGTGCACATACAAAACAACTGTCATTGAGTCCATTCTCTTTTCCCATCATGTGAGTTCCAGGATCCCTCTATGGTTGTCAGGCTTGGTGAAAAGCACTTTACCTGCCGAGCCCCTCACTGACCCAGAACATAAAACTTTAAGGTACACAGAGAAATATATTTGGAATGGCTGATACTGTTAGCTTATACAGCACAGGGTTGTGGGTTGCGGCTACCATTGGTCAGAGTGGTTTTACCTTTTTTTATTTAAGACCTTTTTTACTAAAATCATTGATTTAAAACACATAGATGTATCAGTAAATTTGCTTCCTTGACAGTTTGCTCTTTGTGTGGACTTCTTGATTGCGAACATAACAGGCACTGAGTAAACACTGGTGAGAGAGTTGACTATGCAGATATCCATAGAATCTTAATGACCTATTTCTCTAATTGACCACTGGCTTTGAGAAGGCAGTTCCACCTATGTAGGGAGATCGGATTAGTGGAATTTGTATACTGTAACAGTAACTTGTTTTCTTTTTCATTTCAACCATCAAAACACTGTCTAGGAGTAATGAAAATATTGGCTCATTCCAGTCAACACATTTCGTTCTGTTTCTGAATTGAAATTCCCCAGCAGGCTTGTTCTATCTCTTCGGAATCTTTCTGAGAAAGAAGTGGAGTTCATGATTGGCAGCTTGGAAGTTCTGCCAAAACCTGGCTCTGGGTTTCTAGTTTATCCTTATGTCACTCACCAGTTTCTGCACATGACTGGGAAATGACAGTGATCACTCCACTGACGATTCATCTTCTAGTAGAATAGTAAAACTGTAGAACACACCTTACTGTGAGACTCACTGAGCTAAATATTGCCTCTGTCTCTCACCGAATTATCTACAAGTTATATGTACAATCTCAGATCTAGTATCTCCATTTTAAATTATTGGTACAGATACAAATAATAGGTGTACTATAAAATTGTGTCATGATAGTTGCATAAAATAAATATGTACAAGCGAATTAGAAACTGCTAAGTGGAAGGTTGTTCTGGCATTGATAGCAGACTGAAAAGCAATGCTAATCACTATTGTGCCAATGGGGTAGTAAGCCATTTAGAGGTAGGTTTTTTATTTGTTTCTTTTTTGTTTGCTTTCTTGCTTTGCTTTCAATTAATTTTGGGGAGTTCTTTTTGAGGGAGTGATGATGCAGTGGTGATGGGCAGATATGGAGGGACCAGGAGATGAAAGGGATTGGGGTGTATGATGTGAAATTCCCAAAGAATCAATAAAGAATTTTGTTACAAAAAGTAATAAACAGTAATCACAATTATTAAGCACTGTCACACCTAGAATATTTAATATAGCATCTGGTTATATTAACCATGGACATATAATGTACCTTTGAAGTTGATATTTGAAAGTTTTACCAAACTTAATGTCATATGTTTGATTGCCTATAATAATTCCTTTCAGGAAAACAAAAAAGGTGTTATTAGATAAGATTGGGAAGAAAATATTGAACATGAAATAAGTGTGTTGACGTACATTTAGTGATTCTTGTGTTATAAAGAAAATTTAGGAAATAAACTTAAACGGTGTGTGTGTGTATACTATTGTCAGATTTCCATGTGTCAGACAGCACCTTAATGAAATGCATCTTTGAAAATGGCAGTTTGTAGACAGTATTTGTAGAGATAAAATACACCATGCCAGCAACCTTAATCAGGGTATATTTTAAGAGAAGGTCTGGAAGAATAATTTTAAGAGATAAAATGAAAAAAAAATGAAGTGCATTCAAAAAAATCACAGCATGCTGCTTCTCTTGTCCCTAGGAAAAGGGAAATTCACTGCTGTATGTAAACTATATCTTAGGTTCTTCTCCTGAATGATACCCTGACTTTTGCTGCAAAACCCTTCAAATCAAGCTTTAACTATTTATACCCCTCTCTTCCTGCAATAGGAATAACAACTCTTTTCCTGGGGGTAGGAGAGAGGAGTTTGCCTATAAAAGCTATCTTCGAAATGAACGTTTTATTTATGCTACTTTTCTTGAGCCCAGGAAAGGCTGGAAGTGCAGAAAACTATTCAGGACTTTGTGCCATCTGCCCTGATTTCATATGTTCCCTCGTATGAGTTGGAACAAAGAGGTGGGCTGGATGGAATTAAAGAATGTATATATATATATATAAAAAAAAGAAAGTGGTGATCAAAAGCTGCTGATAAGGGAAGCCAGTGTGCTCCCGGGTGATGTGTGTATTCAACTCCAGGCTGACTCCTCTTATGCTAATACAGCCAATTTCCTCTTTTATTTCATTTCTGGAGCCTGAATCTACGATCTCTGATAAGGTTCCCAAGGATACCGCCTTCACTCACAAATGGGGAGGTGGAAGGGGGAGTTCGTGATGGAGATGTGTAACTCTGAGAGAGCACTAGAGGATGAATAATTTAAAACTCCACCCGGAGATTTGAGGCAAAATGCAGAGATAAGAGACACCAGAGGGTGTTCTCTGTTTATTCAGAGCTTCATCTTCCAATGACAGCTGACCTCCAAGGTCAAGGGCATGATGGGAAATAGAACTGACAGTGGGAAAGGTAGTGCAATCCACAAGAAAGTAATGATTTACTTTGTGTCAAATGACACATTGATCTTTTTTTTATTTAACTACTCCTTTCTGTGTGTGGTTCTTCCTCAATGGAAAACCTGTGCTGGGGGCAAGTTTGCATAAGCCACAATCTAGTCCCATGATTGAGAATTTCTCATAAGCTTTTTTCTCAGCAACTTGATCTTGGCACTTTTTTCATAATACTTTTCTTAAGGAAATGAAGGTCAGAATTCATTGTGACTGAGCGCCGGAAGTGCGCATGACTTCAGACCTCAAGGTATCTGGTTGAAAGACACAGAGGTCTTCAGTTTCTCTAAGCAAAAGGCTTTTACGCTTCTTCGGCTTCCTGACTTTAAAACTGTACAGAGAAAACTGCATGTGCCCCTCATTAAATTGTTCTGGAGCCTTCTCTAATCCCTTTTATAGCAAAACACAGAATTACATACGTTTACCCCAATCAAACCTTTGTGTTTTCACTGGTTTGGCTGTCTCAATCCTGGAGCATAGCTCTTTGCCTCAGAGAATTTGAAGCCATTTGTCCTGCATAGAAGCGTGCTGTTAGTTTTAGGAACTTACAAATTCTGGCAGTAAGACGTGCATCTAGGATAGCTTTGGTTTCCGTGATCAAAACCTTCTGCTGGGTCGATCCTATTTGTTTCAATAGAGTATAACCATGACCTCTGCAGAGAGAGAGGCAATGTCAAATGCTTCTCAAGGCTGGTTTACATTTCCCTCATCGTCTTAAACTGCTGTTTCTGCTTTCCTCTGTCTGAATGTTAACCCTGTTTTCATTCCTGAGCAATCATACCTTTTATCTTTCTTTAGATAAACATGAAAACATACGAAGGTCACTGCCGGGTGAGAGGTAAGATGTGCGTGACTGCCACCCAACCTTACCCAGTTCGTTTCTTCCTCCTCTCTTCCTTGACAAACACTTCTTGCCAGTTTCAGTGAAGTGAGACGCTTTAGAAGTATGATTCACAAGCCTACCCACTCAGAGTGCCCGTACAGGTTGTCCCTCCAAGGGTCCCGTTCCTGTGGCGCCAGCCTGCTGGGGTTTTAGCTTACACTTGCACACTGTGTTTCCCCTTCCTCCCCCACCCAACATTCCCATTCTTTTCTTTATAATCCGTCAAAGCGAATACAAGGTACGCTGCATGTATGTTTGCTGAGTATATAGCTCACATTTTGTCCAGATTTAAAACAAAACCACCCTGTTATTATTGGTCTGCCCTTTGCTTATTATTTTTTAAACATTTTCCTTATCTTCTGAGTAGTAGGAGAAAAGATAGGAGAAGGATGGATGGAGGCAAGAGGAAAAAGGGAGGAAGAGAGAGAGAGAGAGAGAGAGAGAGAGAGAGAGAGAGAGAGAGAGAACGCCAAAATATGAAACCCAAAGTTTGTAGATAAAAACACTCAGGTGACTGTTACAGACAAAGTAAAACAATAACCTTTGGGTAGTAATGAAATGTGCTATTATTACTTTCTTTAATAACTCAGAAACCAGACAGTTTAATTCTGACACTGAAGGCTGTTTCCAAAACAACACATCTGTTCTGATTGAGTGCTACTGGGAGCAGTGACTAGTGCCATAGAATTTACCTCCTCCATAAAAACGACTGTTTGTCTTATTTTTACATTGCTATGAATTCTCTTATCCATTGTTTGGTATCAAACCAATGAGAAGTGTGCTTATTTGGTTAAATCGTGCCTACTACATTAGGCTTTTAAATGTTCAGTGTTAGAATAGGCTGAATATCACATACTTAAGTGAAAAAAAAAACCTTGTTTATTTAAAAGAGAAATTTGATAATTAAATTATTGTCCATCCAAGGACGCACTTCTCCTCTACTTTCTCCAAAATGACTAGTGCATATAATTTCTTTTATTTTTATATTTCCTTTCCCTCCCCAACGTTTTCAGATTATTTTTGCTAGTGTGAAAAATATAAAATGCTTATCATCACTTGTGGCAATCTATAAATGGCTCCCAATACATCCATGTTCTTTGACCTTAAAACTCTCTGAAAATATTCTGTTTTTCTATGTCAGCTGCCATATTGAAACTTCAAGATGCAATTCTACCTTAATCAAATCTATATGTTTCTACTACAAAGACACAGAGAGGTTAACTCACTCAAGTATTAAACTCAAAATTTAGCTATTTCTTCAGTCACAACAGAAATCAGTGTATGGTTATGACTATGCAAACAACCATGGATAGACAGATAGATGAGTGGTCACATCATTAGTTTACTATAGAAATTGCTAATTCAAAATTACCTAATGACAAAAAAATAAAAAATGAATGATATCGATGTGGTAAAAGTCCTACAGCAAAATACTGAAATGACTTGTGCATGGAATAACTCAATTTAAAAAGATGAATTAGGATGTTGTACATTGTAAGTTGAGTCCTTGGACATCATTTGAAACTTCAGAAGGCCTTGGGTGGTTTCCCTAAAGCACTACAGTGAGGTTAAAAGAACTAACTTTATCCTTCTCTAATACAAACATTGAGAATGGGGAGCTGTGGGATTGGGTCTCCTTTAGACCTTTCTTTCTACTCAAGATTCTCTTTGAATATGGAAATGGACAAATTTTTCTACAATGACTTAAAGACCGTTTCTTGAAATGTATATTCAGAGCCCATATGATCTGGTTATCTCTGTGTGACTCCAGTCTTTACTCTCCCGTCTTCAATCTCAAATCAATGATTGCAGAAGCATGCTAAGATATGACTTTCTATCACAGTACATTTTCCCCAGTAGAAGAACATGAGAAAGGCTTACAGAGCCTGTGGATTCATTTGTGGTGTACTTTGGATAAATACTTAATTTTAAAGCAATGAAAGCAAAGCATGTGAACATGTAAAGGACCAGTATTCTCTATTGGAGATATGTGTCTACTTACATGTATATGCCCCTGGATTCTGATGACATAGTGCCATGCTTCAGACTTGGATTTAGACTTACTTAGTATTATGGCTTGATTAATAGAAGATTCTCAGCATCTAGGGAATGCAAAGATTGTAAGAACTGGAGGAGAGGAAGTGTCCTATGGAAAGAGATCTTCTGGGGCTGGAGAATGGCTCAGTGGTTAAGAACTTCAGCTGCTCTTGCAGAGAACCTGGGTTCAATTCCCAGCACACATGAGGAAGCTTATAATTGTCTATAATTCAAGTCCCGGGGAACCTAATACACACATATAAGCAGAACACACCTTCACATAAAATAAAAATACAGATTAAAAACATTTTTTAAAAAAGAAATATTTTCTGGTTAAGATATGGCTGACATAATCATGAACACATATAAGGTATGGCTCCCTGAATATGATAGGCATTTTTACAGAGAGTAATTTTACTAAGTTCTTTCTGCCTATATTGCAGTAAAGATTTAGTTAGTAAATTCAGGAGACTCACATTCCTTTTGGCTCTCTCCTACAAAAATCAACATGCTCAGGTCTGATCCTCTGCTTTGATTTCCTGGCCTGAAATCATCCCCATAAAAACTGAAGTCTGGTGGTGGTTTCCCTTTTAAGACTACAACTTAGCTTTTGTTTCATAATGAGGAAATTTACTTGATCTTAGAGTTTACTTTCAAGGCTATTTTTTTCTCTACCTTTAGCACTGTTGAGATAGCATATCTGTTGAAAAGTTTATAGTTCATTATCAATATTAATGCACATCAACATTATGTTATATAGTGTTATTGCAAGATAATATTGCATATAACTTTATAATGTGAACTATACAAAATTTGCTATTGAACTAATAGCTTAATTAATTTCTTTGGCACAGTCAATGAAAATATTCCTCAACTTTATTCTCCTTAACTGACATCTATACTTTATTCTCCTTAACTGTACTTTATTCTCCTTAACTGGTATGTACTTAAATAGTACATGCTAGTTAAACTGTTTATGAATCTGAAAAAGAATACAATATTAAAATATTTTGTTTTGAGTCTCATTTTTAGATTATTCTTACTCATTTCAACTCTTATATTTAGCTTTCAAGACTTCCTTGTCATAAAAATGTATTTTTATTTAAGATAATTTTCTTTCTGATTTGACTAACTTAATTTAACTAGTATTTTTGTGATATGCACTTATAAAGCAAAGAGATTGCACATACTTCATAGTCTCATTGCTTAAAATTCTCAAAATAACTTAACTTACTCCAAATGCAAAAATCTATACCACATTTTTTCAGAATGAAGTTTTTGTAATTTAAGTCAAGTTATTAACTAAAACAATGGTTTAGCCTTCATTGAAGAGATGTTTCCAATCTTAATCTTTCTCTTCATATTTGGGATAACATGACATTTGGATAAATGTTTTTAATCAGCCTTTAAAAATTAACTGCAGGTACGTATACTTTAACCATTTTCAAGTAATATTTTTTTTCCCTCCTAGTTGTAAGCCAACAAAGCCAGGCCCTTAATTGGTATGAGCCATGATCTTGGTAGAACTTACTTCTATTTGTTGTTATATTTCTAAATATGGGAGTGCCATGATTGTCACTATTACCTTATTCCAGCAGAAAATACCTTCGTTGGTGAAGGTTTACAACTGAGGCAGTGTTCCTGAGGTCTTTTCAATTAGCAAGTAAAAATAATAACCCTCATGATGTGCCTTCTGTCAACAGTGCTCATGTTGTGTATTAGCCCTCTGTCTCAAGAGCTCACCCGTGCTTCACACTCATGTTCATGTGTCTTACCTGCACATCTTTTCACACACAGATCTCAAACATTTAAATAATATACAGGTTATGGTGGAGTTTGCAGTCTTACAAATTGTCAGTATTCTTGTTATCTGTGAAAACACTTGTTAGGTTTGGGAAAGTTGAAAATGTAGTGTGGAGTTCACTGGTGATGTAAACTCTACCCATTTCTAAACTATTTTAATATATCTTCAAATCCATCCTTCATAGAGAGCAGAAAGTGATTTGCAAACCTGTGTCCTAGTGTTTGTCTTAAGGGACTCAAGGCATTGCGAAAATGAATATATAAGCTTTTAGAAGTGGGGTGTCTGTTAAGATAGCCAGTTCTGAAACAGTAAATACTATTGTGCTAAGTCCATTTGGGGAATGGTCATAGTATTGCCTTGAAAGATTGGAGATGAATTCATGTAACAACTATTTTAATAAATTTAAAAAATGATAAGATCTTTCAAATGCTCTGTAATTTATCTGTGTGAACTTTATGCCTCAAAATTTTTCCAGGAATAAAAACCATGAAAGATTCAAGCGACGTATTTATGTACAATGAAGCTACAAAAGAAAAAATACTAAACCATACAGTGAAACAATTGCTTTCACTCTAATATTACAAACTAAAATATTTTGCAGTATTGAAATTTAACACAGTGACAAAAATTATTTTGTCTGTTTTTAAAACATTAATAAATATAAAATAAAGTAATATTATGGCATTGAGTTCTACATAAAAATACAGAATTTAGTGAGAGGCATCTTAGTCTGTGTTTTCATAGCTAGGCACAGGCAGCTAAAGCAATGTCCTTTTATTTAATGTGTCTTCTTTAGAAAAAAAGGCAATCAACATCAAATTATATACTTAGGCAAATAATCCATGGAAGAGAAAAGTCAATAAACCAATTAAAAGTGAACATTTAAAGTACACTGTGAGTTTCTAATTCAGGGTGCTTTTAAATTTTACTGGTCATGAGACACTGGATGAGCATAAGGTGGCATAAAATGCTTCATATTAAAAAGAAGACTAATAAAAAGAAAATGTTAGCCAATATTACTTTCATCCTTTTTTCCCTTTACAGTGACTTTTTTTTTCACACTCCAGTGCCTTATTGAGTCAGTGTCATATCCTGTCTAACTGCAGGATACATTTATTTTTATTTGCTTCCTCGGAACGCAAGACTGACATTCTGATTTCACAGAGAAGATACGGATTCATAACAAAGGGCTTAAAATTAGGGTGTCTCTCCCCCTGTCTGTGTTGCAATTACAGATGACACTCCATTTCCAGAACAAAATTATCTTTACTTTAATTTGATTTTGTAACAGGTTTAGAGGTTTGAAATTTAAGTTCACCTGATAAAGTAACTTCTTGTGGATGAAACTTCAAAGATGAAGAGACAGATAAAGCAGCCAGGGCAATATCAGTCCAGAGCAGGTACAAATGGTGCAGAGATCAGGAAGGGACTGGAGAAGGGACAAGGAGCTGTCCTCAACTGTCACTAGCCCACATGCCCTTCACTTTGCATCATAATGGCAACATTTTCTTGCTTGTATGGTGATATATTTTGTTTTGCAGAAAAAAAAATACAAGAAATTTTTCTGGTGATGATAGAGCATAGTTTTGTCTTAGTGATCAAGAAAAGATGGGGAGTAAAAGAGGAAAGGGATAGTAGAGTGGTTTAATGAGTCGTTACTAATTGGATATCCACCTCCTGGCCTTCAGATATATCAGAGAAGAGCAAAGTGGGATGTGAAGAACCAGAGTGTGGAATCTCTTCCCTCAGTTACCACAGGGCTGACTCGAGGTCACAGAGGAGCATCATTCAAAAGGGTGCTTCTCTCAGGTTTGAGTCTATAGTTTGACTATTGGGACTCTCAGGATTATGCGCTCAGCTTGTCACCATGAATACATCAAACTGTCCGTCCTGTTAAGGAGAAGAGCAGCACTTCTTACAGTCATGGTGAATATTTTCTCTGGTTTCAGTGACATCTTTGTTTGTTTTTCCTTTCCTCTAAAAAAAAAGTCACTTCAGGTTTAGACAGCACTGTAGAGCATCACAACATGTTCCTCATCACAATTTTGTCATCACTACAGTTTCAGAGTCCTTGAAAAATGGGAAAGATGCTCTTAATTTTTCACTTAGGCAATGAATAGAGGCTTAGATGGTTTTGTAGTTTTCTCAACAAATCTTTACCTCATAAATGTTCCTTGGATACACAATCTTCAGTCTTTCTCTTTTCCTTACTTTATGATATATTCTCTCCAGGGTCCATAAAGAGATACTTTGGACAATATCATCAATTGTCTAACTAGTTAACTTCCCATGCCCCTGTGTCTTTTAATTACATTTGTCCAAGCAAACATGAAATCACATAATTCATAATTTCTACTCTTTATAATAGCAGGTACTGAATTTAATTTCAATTGTGTATCTTTGTGCTTTTTGATGATCATATGTATTTAATGTGGTCCAAAGGTTCAATTAAAAAAAAACTCTCAAAAAAAAACCTCTCTAAGTGGGATTTATTGTAAACAGAAGTCATTGTCTTTATCATGCACAGTGAATGTAGCATGAGGGGATATACTCAGACCCCAGAAACAATGAAGCTGTATTTCAAAGGATAAGCCATGCTTAGAGTAAATAAAAAAAACTGGGCATATCGGAAAATCTTACAAAATTTTAGGAAAAAAGGCATGCACTTGATGCTAAATTTAGAATGAGAGAGAGTGACAGAGAGAAAGACCATTGGACTTTGTAAAGGAAATGTAACTTACCCCATAGGGGAGGTTATTATCCAAATGCCTGTATCACTTGCACCCTACCGTCTCAGCTTCCTAAACTAGCAATGCTATCACACCCATTTTGATCAGTTTATTTTCCTCTTTCTCACACAATTCCTTTTGGATTCTATGCTTTAGGTTTATTCTGCCATTCATTCTAATTTGCAATTCAATATAATCTAACTCCTCCAAGTGGTCTCTCTATTCTCAGATATAGCTCGTAGTCACACCTTCTCACTTTGCCTTCCTATAGCACTGATGTGAACCATTTACGTTATGTTATTGACTGTGTGTGCCTATATCTGTCTAAAACAAACCTGTTGTTTTTCCTCACAGTGTAATGTGCTTTCCCAAGATCCGGCCTTCCTTCCTGCCTCCCTCTCTTCTTCTCTCCAACCTTCTATTCCTCCCTCCTTCCTTTCTCTTCATTTTCTCTTCTGTATTCTTTCCTACCTCCCTCTCTCTCTCTCATCATCCTCCCATTCCGACTCTTCCTCTTTCTCTTTCTTCTTCATTCCTCACTTCATTCCTGAAGACTTGGATCATCTTAATGGCTAGAGAAAGTAGCAAATGCTTACTGGACGGATAAACATGCCAATAAATGAACCAATAAGGAACAACTGGATTTAAGATTATTTGCACACAGAAAAATATGTAATAACCTTGGTCTACAGAGGATCCATGAGTGTTGTTAATTATCTCAGCACTGACTGGCTTGCATTAGGTTAAGGAGGCTGGTATGTGTTAGCATCTAGTAAAAGGTTGTTTCCTAATTCAATATGCACATCGGCAAACAAGGAAGGAGGCTGCTTAATTTGTGATGAAGTATTGAAAGGGACATTAATGGATGTCTAAAGATAGGGAAAGCCTGGTTTATGAACTCAAAAAAAAAAAGCCCTTTGTTTTCTTGTAGATGATCATTTCTGAGGGGGATGATCTTTCTACTTACATGGAGAAACTAAGTGTAAAAATAAAATAATATATTCCAGCCAAATGCAAACTTTTTTATCTCTTTCTTTCCAAAAGTTAATTCTTAATTGAAAGATGCCTACAAATCACTTCTATTTTTCACTCCTGGCCTACCACAATAGATGCATGTCTCTTCTAAGGAAGCTAGATTACATAAGAGACTGTTAACTGGAAGAGCCATGTGTTTACCATGAGAACTGAAGTATTACTTAGAACACCATCCTGCTTCAACAGTATCCTCAAATATTCATCTTTTGGCACCCCTGGATCAGGTACTCTGCAGAGTCAGTTATGAAGCCATGAACCCCAAGTTGTAATTAGTTCAAAAGCCAGCTTTCAAAGTTTCCTGTCTGTCTGGGAAGACAGCTCAGTTGCCTTAAAGTGTTGACTTGCAAAAATGAAGACCTGTATCTAATGTGTGTCCATGCTTACAATAACTTGAAGGATGAGGTACAGGCAGAACCCTGAGGCTTGCCTGACAGCAGACTTAGCCTGGAGCTGAGAGTAGGTCAGTGAATGACTCTGTCTTAACATATAAGCTGGACACAGTATGAGAAGGACCAAAGCTCTGAGTTGTTCTCTGGTCTCCACACATGTGTACCCACATGTGCACACTCACACAAGCATGAAAAGTTTCTGCTAACTAAATAGAGGAAACGTTGAAGAAATCCAAAAGGCAAACAATTTTAATGGGTTTGTGAACTTGCAGGAAGGAAAATTTATACAGGGACATCATCTGTATTTTTAGTTGGTAGGGTCAGGTACAAATCATTACCTTTGCCGTCAGGAGTCAAGAAAAGTTTACTTGTGGTTTCCACCTCTTTCTGCCAGATATCCAAGTAATTTCATGTGATAGTGTACAATAACTCCTTAATTCAAACCCTGAGAAGTCAAAAATCCCAATCATCATTGAACTGAGAAGAAAATCTGTCCAAACTCATGGCTGGTGAAGATTCTGTACAAGGTGGGTGCCTGAAGACTCAACCTGACACTTGGTCACTCATAGCCCACAAAGGAATCTTCCACATGGTTGTATTTTCATTACCGCATTTTTTTTCAGATTGTGTAGTTACATCAACTTTATTTCTGAAGAATACTTAACAATGGATAGACACACGTAGTACATTTTCTTTTTTAAGTTGACCAAACTCATTTGCAAGTGAAACACAATATCTCCTTCATGTAGATTGTCAAGATCTTCCTATCCTTTACCAAAACCGTGTTGTCAGTACTAGTTAATTATAAGTGCACAAAACATATTTCATGTCAAACTGGGTATGACAGCACAATTCTAGTTTTTATTAAGGATTAAATTAAAATATAAAATATCCATTTTTAACTATTACTCAAGGAAACACCAAAGTCTGAAATCATGCCTTAGAACTTAATGAATAAAAGCATAATTTTTCACTGAAACACCAGTTCTCTCTCTTAGTTCCGATGCTACAGCCTCTTATTTTGTTCCAGACGGTGTAAAAAAATTAAAGAGGCAGACCGGGAGCAAGCCATATCAGTACAAATAGATGCCATGGATATCTGCAGATAAAAAACAATCAAGGATATTAAATTCATTAAAGTAGATCAAAGAAAGTCAAAGTAAAAAGGGATCAAGAAAAATAATATTCCCAAGGACAAGTAAGTTGAGAGTGAGTCATGTTAACCCCTGAGGGAGATGAGTGGGCAGCTCTATGATAGAAAACTTCAATGTTGCCAAATCTCACATAAATCTGTATCAGACATTTCCACATAAAACTTGCTGTTTTTGATGTTGCTTGTTTCCCATAACATGCGCACGCGCACACACACACACACACACACACACACACACACACACACACGAGTGTTTGTCCGATACAAGAAAAAAAATAAGGGTGACAGGAGAGTAGACCTAAAATCTATTTGTAAGGGAGCTGGAGTTGGAAAATGGCTCAGAAGTTAAGACCATTGGATGCACTTCCAGAGGACCCGGGTTCAATACCCAGAACCCACATGGTGTCTCACAGCTGCCTGTAACTCCAGTGTCTCTGTGTGGACTGCACACATGTGGTACACAGATTTAAATGCAGGCAAAATACATAAAACAAATTCACATAAAAACAATAAGTTTAAAAATTAAGGGTAAATAAAATCTATGTCTAAGAAAAATTGAGCAAATTTGCTTATTAGTAATTGATTCTGGTTTTTATTTTATTATTGTTTGAGGGGGGTTCAAAACAGGGTTTCTCTGTGTAGACCCCGCTGTCCTAGAACTCACTCTGTAGACCAGGCTGGTATCAAACTCACAGAGATCTGCCTGCTGCTGCCTTCCAAGTGCTGGGATTAACTATATTTTATTTTTAGTGTTCTGGCTATATATAAATTTTTACATTGAGATGTTTTTGGAGTGTCGACTAGAAGCATCTGCTGGCATTTAGATCTGCTGAAAATGGTGGTGGATGTAGGAATGGGAGATTGTTTGGGTAGTTTAAAGACTACAACTTCTGAGAGTTGATATTTGAGTTTGCAGGTAGACACTTAAGCCCCTACACCTTGCGTCATGTACCTATAATGACTATAGTATCTTCAATGATCAGCATTTGTATTTTATACTTTTTGACAAGACCTGGAATTGAATTCAGATCCTCTGGCTTGGTGGCAAGCACCTTTATCTGCCCAGACATCTTGCTGGCCCTACACTTGCTTTTATGATTCCTCTATGTGGGTCTGCCTCTATTATATTTCATGAGCCACAGTGCCAAAGAATTGCCTGAGTCTCTTATCACTGTGTCTATAGTGCCTAATGCAGCTTATAGTACATCTTGAATTTTTGATTACTATTAATTAAATGAGTAATGTGTGAATGAATAAACTCATGAATAACTTTTAGATGTTCAAGAAGTTGTTCAAATGATTTGACAAAAAGTAGTATAACATTTTTCATTTTATATTTTTATGTGATAATTATCTTTACTTGCCATATCACAGAAATATGTACTACATGGATGAATCATCCATATAAATAGATTAAGCAATGACAACATTTTAGAAATAGCATTTTAGACAGTTTTGGTAAGGCTGTACTGGTGAACAGAGCTAGTTTCTACCTACAGCCATTTCTCCATCACCTAGTAAGAAAATAGCGGATTTAGTTGGGGAGGCAGAGTTGTATTTCTTAAATATTCAAAGTATCTAGTCAGTAAGGAATGCCATGATGTATCCTCTTGGCCAGCATGGCATGGGTAGACATGTATGAAAAGGTCATTGTGCAATGAATAAGAAACCCAAGCTTTAGAAGAAATCTTTCCCATCATTTGACCATGTAGCCATGATGTGGAGGTACAGAGGAAGGTCGTCATATATTGATCAAATTAGAGGTGGAAGTTGGAGAAATCCTGGGTGTCTAGCGGCACTAAGGAACCATTAAACAAACTTTTTGACTCTGGCACCCACACTTCTTGTCTTTGACACAATGTAACTCTTTCTCTGAATATTACTGTTAGTGAATTTTGTGTAGTTAAATGAAGGAACAACCAACATGATAGATTAGGAATTTATTACAAAAGTATTAACTGTAAGCAATATTATTTATTTAAATAAGTACTAAATTAATAAAATAATTCTTTTTTCAATGCTATTTTAAAATATTTAATACTCATATATGCATATAATGTGTTTTGATCTAACCCATCTCCTACTCATCCTCTTGTTTCCCTACTACTTTCTCTATCAGTGCCATACGCTCTGCCTTTCTCTGAATATTCACCAGGCTCATTGGGTGCTGACCTAATTTTTCATGGTAATGCTAAAGAAATTTAGAGTTAGAATTTTATTCAAAATGAATGTGCACAGAAAATTTTTGGACTATATATGTTTGAAAATATTGTTTCTAATTTCTCTTCAGGTTACTTATTCAAATACGATTTTAGTAACAGATAAAATGTTCACTTTATATTTCTTAACTGTAGAATCTAGCAATACACAAACTTCCAATTCAATACATTACACAAGCAAACTCTGACAGCTTTATATATAATGTAAAAGATAGGTACACTTGCTTGATGTCTATGTAGATGTGAATTTATGAGAGAGATATCTCTATAATTATAAAGCTCCAACGAGGACTAGTGCTTCCCTTCAGAACGTTTTGTTTGTATGAAGAAACTTTTAGACTTTTGAGATAACCAAACCTGGATCAGAAATGAAAGGAAACACATGAACTGCCCTCTTATCTGAAACAGGATGCAGACAGCTACAAAGTGCACAATCAGATTAGCAATAATCTCCAGGAAATAAATGAAGAAGCCTATAAAACAGTGGGAACACAGAGCGATTTCTCTACTGGCTCACATTCATTTCCCAGCCATCTTCACCCACTCAGACTTCCCCCTCTCTTTCCCACATTCCCATTGCACTGCCTCGCTCCACTCTCCAGAGTCTCAGTCATGTAGAGATGATGCACAGTACCTAAATCCGAAGGATGTCTGGCTGTGAGAAGGCCAAAGTCAGTGTCAGAATCTACAGTGATTCATGAAATTGGAGTGCACTTGGTCAGGTAGTCCCCATGCTGCCCAGGGTCAACGTCACAGAATTCAGAATCACCTGGAGACAGGCCTCTTGGGCATCCCTGCTGGGGATGGTCTTGCCTGTGTTAATTGATTAGAGAAGGCTCAGATTTACTGTGGGCAGGACTGATTTTTCTCACCAGGGGAACTTGGAACTCTATAAAATGGGGAAAGCCAACAACCTGAAAACTAGGAAGGCGTCCATGGCAGTCTGCTTCTGACTGTGGGTGCCATGTGACCACCTGCTTCAAGTGCCGACTCCCTCAACTTCCCCCTTGACAGACGGGGCCTAGTACTGGGATCCAAATAAGCCATTCCTTCCTCGTGTTACTTTTGTTGGAATATTTTTGTCACAGCAACAGGAAAAGCAGCAAAGTCCAAATGCAGATGTCAGGAGCTCACGGCACCATAACCTTGGTCCTGTGCGTTATGGGAACATCAACTGTGGCCCTTGATTTCCTCGTTCTCCACACTCAATTCTTCTTGGTAAACTTTGGCACTTTAACCTCTGTTCCTGTCCTGAAACCCGTCAGCAGGTCTAGTTTCTGTTGCCTCGGGATTCACCTCTTCACTAATGAGGATCGTGGTCACTGATACTACTAACGTAACAGCATGTACATTCTTCCAAGCACTCATTATTCATTATCTCAAGGTATTCATGATAACTATTTTATCTATGGGTGGAGAGATTTGATAAAAATAAAAAGCTGCGCAGTTAGTTCTCACTACTTAAGTACCAATTTGCTTGAAAGACTATCCCTGAGAGTACATGCTCTCTCTCTCTCTCTCTCTCTCTCTCTCTCTCTCTCTCTCTCTCTCTCTGTGTGTGTGTGTGTGTGTACATGTTCAGGTTTTTTGATTTGTAAACTCACATTCTGCTTTCTCCAATATAATTTTTTTATTACTGCTAGGAACTTCCTTCCACTGCCTCTCTATGAACTAGGAATTTCAAACATTGAGAAAAGAAGAGCCATGATTTGAGAGCATATAGGAGTTCAGGTAAACCATTTTAATGTGGTTTTAAATATATTGTCTTTAGTGCTGACCAACAGAGGTGTTCCCTATATGTGAATCCACTGTACAGAGCAAGAATCGGGAACTGATATTTCTAAGGGGTTATCCTGGCCCAGGTGACGAAGCTCTCTGGGCAGGAGCTCTGTCTCTTTTAACCCAGTACAGAAACTATTTTGTGTACTTGGTAAATAAATAATTTAGATGGTGGATGAGATTGCTCTGCAAAGAATTTCTGCCATTAGAAGATGGGACCATAGCAGGGCAAGAGGCGAAGTTGCCATTGTTTAGTTCTGGAAAAATCCTGGCTCCCCACCTAGTAGCAAGCATCACAGGCACATTCAGAGTCAATATGACCTTGATCTTGATTGGTTTTCTTTATTGCCAGGGGAAAGGCGTTCGTTTTCAAAGTTACTCTTTGGAGTCTTTTGACCCAGCCATCTGTATGCAGCATCTCTACTGTCTTCTGACTTCCATGTCTTCTCTATGTTAAAAAAGGGCAGGGCATTTTTCATTAAGAGATGAAACCTCCTGGTTATTGAAACTGGGCAAATCATTCCATAGGTTTGTCACTTCAACAGAGTTTTACCTGAAAATACCTGCAGTTTTGTTTCCACTGTTTAGTTTGTTCCCTAATTAGTGGAGTTTTCCTGCAGGCAAACACCTGCATGAGCTCACCTGCTGGCCCAGGCACGTGAGGGAACCTCGGGGTCCTTTGCAGGAAGACCTGCAAATTGTTTGTTATTATTTTTCAGAGCTCCAAGCTCAGGTTTGTTATTCACTGAAAGTGAAAAATGAGATCAAGGTTTCTCATACACTTCTTTCTTCAAGGTCTAAGGTAACCCAAATGCATTACCAGAAAATTAAAAAACAAAAAACAGTGATTTGAGGAAATGAATGGAATGTTCCTGTTTGTCAGCTTATCAAGCATTGACATTTGAATATATATTTTGACAATATATATATTTGACATTTGAATATATATATTCAAATATAGAAGTGCAGCTCAGCAATGATAACCATGTATAATTCATACTTCATACAAGAAAATAGATTTAAATAAGCCTGCTCAGTAGCTCAGTGTGTGGAAATTCAACACACTAGTTCCTTTCCCACTGAGCCTGCAGCCATTTTTCTGTCTCCAAGATCCTCCACTCTACACTGTATTTATTTATTTTTTTGTATTTTGAATCATAATATAACTTGTTTCCAAATGTATATCTAAAGAAGTCCACTCTGGGGGACACAGAGCAGCACCCTAAGTGAACCGTAGCACAGCATTTTCATGTAAATCATGTTCAATAAATATTTAAATTACTCTTTTGCAGAATAAAAGTGTGTGAATATCCTTTACATTTAAGTCTCAAATTATACTAAAAGAGTATTTCTTCTAGAGATATTGTTCACAACAATTTATATTAATTTTTTCTGTTCTTACATAATTCTTCAAAATATTTTACTAAGATGAGTACAAATCCATCTGAACTTGGTTAGAATATCATTGCACTCAGAAGATAAACAACCATTTATTTACCCTCAAAATTTTTAAAATTTGATGTGTAGAGAATATCAATGCTCCCTTTAATTTGAACACTAGTCTTGTTGGGTTTTTGACTTATGAAAATGTAATTTAATCTCATTGGTTCTGATCCTGCTAATTTGGATTTTGCAGTTGTTCAAAGTAGTAGAGTTAGCATTTGAATACAAGAATGCAGTCCTGATCAACTAAACCTAAATCTGTACTGGGTACCACTTGCTAGGATTTGAATAAATTTAGGATGTTTTTTCTATTAATGTTAGCTGTTTCAAACTGGGCATGGTGGTACAGCTGTAATTCCAGCACTTGGGAGGCAGAGGCAGGAGGGTCTGGAGGCCAAGGCCTACATGAAACTACATGGGACCCTATTAAAATATAGAAACACACATGCTCACATAAGAAAAGCAAATGTTTAAGAAGGTAATCATGTTCAAACCTTTAAAAATAATGAAACTGAAGCCTAAGGAAGTTAGCTGACATTTCCATGGTTACATAGGTGCAAAGCTAGCATGCAATTCAAGATCTGTTGTAAAAATAAATGCACTTTTTTCAGCATTTAAAATTTTTTTTGGGATCATAGTATAATTGCACTATTTCCTTTTCCCTTTCTTCCCTTCAAACCTTCCTGTATACCCCTCGATTCTTTCTTTCAAATTCATGAGCTCTTTTCTCATTAATTGTTCTTGTGTTAACACAAGTAGGAGAATTATTTGTCCCGAGGGAAGAGCATACCAATTGCTTATCTAATACCAAATGGTCAGTCCTGAAACATATGTACAAGTAATATTATGCAGAATGAAAAGGTAGTATTTATGTATTTAGGAACATAGATGCATACACACATATATGTAATAAACAAAAGCTATTGTACTGTTCTTTACTGTCTGCTTTGAATAACTAAACTTCCTTATTGAAGGTGACTTGCATTAGCACTGTACTAATGGATACAGTTGTAATTGTAAGTATCATTGTCCATCATTGAAGTATATTTTTGTATCTTCTTTGGTAAGCTCCTTAAAACCTAAAAATCACTGTCATTTTCCTTTTATGTTTAATGACTAAGTTCTTTAAAAAAAACACATTGAAGTTGTGTTTCTAAACCTTGTTTAAGAAGAAGGATGATTATTTAGTAATTTTCATAATCTATCATCCTAAAAGTTCCCTACACCAATACCTAGAATAAGATAAATCTGTATCAAATTATAAAAAAATTTAAAATGATATTTCATTATTTCATTTGAACACATGTAGCTGTAAGACTCTTCTCTGTGAGGTATATATCAAGTCACCTTTAAATAATAAAATAAGCATATTTAGGCCAATAAATTGATTAATTTCCAATGTGTAAATAAATAAATCTTTAGAATTTTATTCTTTTTTATATATTTTTCCAATTAAAAAGAATGTTTTACTGCATGTTCTCTAGATATGGTCTTTATTTCTGATTTCACTAATATTCTTTTTGATTGATTTCCATCTAGATAAGTTGAAGATTGTACAAAACAGTTTCAATAATAAAAACTGTAATATTTCTTTGTAACTAGGTCACTTATCTTTAAAACAAGGAAGACTTTTTATATATTTCACAGTTTTTAGGTGACATATTAAAGAATATGATTCAAAAATATGAATGTAAGATTTGTCCAAACATATATAAGAGATAGGCATTAAACAATCACACTAGCAATATATATTTAAGTAATTAATTGCTTGATAAATTTTCATAAATCTCATTTGCTGTTATTTATGCTTAA
Organism: Peromyscus aztecus; assembly: GCA_902168405.1. Classification (NCBI taxonomy): domain Eukaryota; kingdom Metazoa; phylum Chordata; class Mammalia; order Rodentia; family Cricetidae; genus Peromyscus; species Peromyscus aztecus. The sequence goes on from CABHPQ010133498.1 coordinate 25,268, forward strand.
AATTAAAAAGTCCAATAAAGTAAAATTTTTCACATTAAAGAAAAATCTAATGAAAAATGAAAACTCCTTAGATGGACCTAAGATTCCAAGATTTGTGGAAGATACTTTTTGCAGGGATTTGCTTCAATTATTAAATACCACAGAATTCATGACAATCCAGCTCACTACAGAAGAATATATTATACTTTGGCTCATTATTTCAGTATGCCTCTATCTCAACTAACTAACATGTTAATAATCTAATTGTTCAATCTGTAAACAGTAGGTATATAAAGTAACTTAATTCAAAAGTCAATTTGGAATTCTAAATATTATTTTAAGAACTTTAGTTGAATAAATGACACTAGCCTTTCAAGGAGATCTAGAGCTTGGCTGCAAGTATAGCATGCTTCTATTCTGTCATATAATTAAGAATTCAGCTCAGGTTACCAGGTAAGTGTATTAGGAGATTAAAATGTACAGTCAGGTAGTGTGTTAGAAATTACTCTTGTATTTTGTAGGTGAAAGGTAGGGAGCAATACATAAGACACAGGACATAAGTGTGATGCAGTATTCACAGGGAAGGGCACATTATCCAGAGAACCTTCCCTTGGATGTCCCTTAAAAGTGGTCTATAGACCTGGATCTTTGTATCTTCATCATCTTGTCATAGTACTTCCAAGAAGGGATGCTATCTCCTATAGAAAAGAGTCCCCAGCTGAGATCAGTTTCTCCATAGGACTCAGTGCTGAAAGCTCAGCTGTTGGAATACTTATTTCTTCATCCCAAATGGGAGACTGAGTAGATATGCACAGCATCATGGGCATGTAGTTTTCTGTACATAAACCAAAAATTTCAAGATGAGAGCACATACCTTTCTAATGCAACTGTAGCCTAAAAAATCTGGTTTGGACCTTGCGTCTTCTTCAAGAACAGATGTTGAGGTCAGCAAAGCATCCTTCAAAAATGACAACACAGTGAAATACTTTGACAAACGTGGCTTTCTTTTGGACATTAATATGTTTTGTTAACAGTGAAAACTATTTTTTCACAAAATAAGCATACTTTTTAATATAACAAATCCTAAAGGAATGCTTATTTTCCATATATTAAAAACGCTTGTTTAAAAAAAACCCTATGGATTTCTATGCTATCAAAATTTTTCAGTGGAAAGCTTTTTAAAAATTAATATATCTATGCTTCTTCATATTTAACTAACTTACTAATTTTCCAGTAGATAATATTTTGGTGATAATATATGAACAACTAAATAATATTAGGAAAAATACTCCTTAATAATAACAGTTTAAAGACAGTAGAGGTTTATATCTCTTGAGTATTATTAATTCATTGACATGCTCATGCGGTTCAGAGCCAGGTCTGCTACCAACCAACAAGTTGGGAAAAGCAGAGTCATTGTGTTCTTCCTTAACTGTCATAACTTATAGCTTGTGTCTATAGGTACCTCAGAAATCCTATTGGTTAGAGCAGAGTCCTAAGACTACATCCAGGGGAGTTTGTGGGATGTCTTAAAATTGTGTATCCCATGTCTAACTGGTATTATTGTTATTATGAAAGAATGGTTAATTCTGAATGCTTTCTGTCCTGTACAGTATTTTCAGTGAACAAAGAACTCCAGCATTTGGAAGGTGCATTATCTATTTGTATTGTGGCAATATGAGTATTTATGAAAAAGTCCAATGATTACTATTTTTAAATTAGCTTAGTTTGATATTTTCCAATTTGTTTTCTGTCCAATATAAAGTTCATAGTGCCTTGGTTATATCTCCACTGATGTTACCCATGCCACCTGGAAATATTAAATTCATTCTCCAGAGTGAATGATGGAAAATGGAAAACAAAGGAAATGTTCATTCTGGGTCCAGCTGTTCTCTGTCACTGACTACTGCTGTGTGTAGCAGCCAACAAATGGGACATGCCACTGTCTTGAGCTCAGCCTCCTATAACACTCAAAGAAAGACTCTCTAGCATAACATCCACACTAATGAGTTCCAAGAGAATTATCTGGGAACCACTTCGTGAATTGTTCTTCCTTTGCCTCTCAGTAGGCAGCGTTTAAATGATGGCAACACAACCAACTCTTCCATCCATTGGACTACTCTGATACCCTCACCAGTGAGGTTTAGATCTAGTTCTGGGGATCAGTACCTTTCCCATATGTGTTCTTTTCTTGGGTACATGACCTTACCTTTAGATATAGTACTGCTATCCTATTTTCTTTAGAGCTATCGCCTCAGTATCAAAAATCATTTCTTTAAATGAGAAAAAAAATGAAGTTACAGATGTAGGAACTAACAAAGTTCATGAACAAATACACATATATGAACATGTGTATATAGGTAAATTCCCAATGAAATCACTATAAAGAAATTTCATATAGTCTTTAAGAGCTACTTGTAGCCAATTCAAGAAAATGTATATTTACTCAAAGCCAAAAATCTCATGATGCAAAAAAATCTATTTTAAACTCTTATTGTATCAACAATATGAATGCTTTCACCATTTTATTCATTTATCCTGTTTGTATCACTAGTTATTGGTTGAATACAGAACCATTACAAATGAGTACTGTGATACCAATTGGAACAATAAAGTCATCATATAAACTACTGTTTCCTTGCGATAGTAGAGCCTTTAGGAGATGGGGTCTACAGTGTATTCTATAGGTGACTGAGTGTTATCTTTGAAGGGGGTTATGGGACCTGGGCTTCTCTTGATCTTTTGAAAGTTCCTTCTTGGTCATGAGATGAGCAGTTTTGTTCCACAATGTGCTTCCACCATGATGTACCTCTTTGCCATGAGTCAAACAATGGAGCCAGTTGATCACAGACTCGACCCTCCAAACCAGTTTGCCTGAAATGTCTTTACTTTTTCCCTTTAAAAAAATCATTCCTTCAACTTTATATGTTTTGTTGAATTTACTGGAAGGTTACTTCATTATTGAGCCCTGTCTAATATAATAAGTGAGGTCAGTCATAATGAACCAGTCATAAAGGCTTCACCATCTAGTAAAATAGAAGCAATTTGGAGCACCTTCCTGCACCATTTTTGACATCTAGTGCTAATGTTAAGGTTTTACTCCCCTAAGGGTAGCTGGAACAATGTTACACACATCAAACAGGCAATCATTAATTGCTTTTGTGGGACAAGTTTTCATGTTTGAAGTATTGAGTATTCGTGGGAATAGAATTTCTGTGGGTGTTTAAAATGATTCAGTCATTATTATGCTTGGGGATTTTCATTCTTTATCAACATCAGATAAAAAGCAAGCCTTTAGAGTCTCTCCAAATGTTCTGATTTTCTTTACTGTACACTTTTAGAAAAGAATATTCACATTACATAGAAGAAAAGATGTTTGATTTCTGATAGGAAATTGCATTATGTTCTGGATGGCACTCAGGCACTGGTGTACAACCATTTCTCAACTGTCCAAATTTCAAAAATTATAGTCTGGAAATTCAGTTAAACTTAAGTCATATATTTGAAAAATAATACTTTTTAATGAAATTTAATGCCAAGAAATTGTGGCACTAATTTAGTTGGAATCTGTTATCTGGCTGATGAGTCAGAGACGAGACATGGAAAGTGCTGGAAAGCAGGTGCACACTTGGAGACAGTAGCTTCTTCTGTGCAAGATTACCAGTGTTCCTGTTAATACCTGTGAGGTTCAACAAACTTTAGAAAACTTATTATTTGTATATTATCTAAAAAAAAATAAAGAAATTACTGCAAATGAAATAACACTCAAGTAAGAAATGATATTGGTTTTAGAAGTAATTCCTGTTGATTTTCTTCTTGACACACACCTTTCAGTTTTGGTTACTTTATACATGTTAAACACAATGAGGAATATTATTTTGGAGCTTTTGTAATTCTTGGAAATTGCCCTTCAAAAGTCCAGGCTGAAAAAATATTTCAGTCTCAGTGAGGCCTGTTTTTATGATTGTACAAAGTTATTTATCTTGATATTGTCTCCATTTTGTAGCAGCTGCCTTGTGAAGTTCTTAATGGTTTCCTTTATCTACTAGATCAAGTTTCCTACTGAGATCAAGTTTACCAATAGAAAATATTGTATTAATTCAGGGAAGTGCTGTTCACCTGCCATCCAGTCTTTGCTGAGTGGGTAGAGTGATACTCCACTCACAGATAATGTACAGTGGTAGCCCCTGTAACAAATGGATGGGAATATCAGCATACTTACAATATTTTTATAAGATGAGGTTGTTTTTTTTTTTGTCCTGATTTTTCACTTTTGTACACATTGCCTTAACTGAGTGTTAAATTTGTATATATATAAATTTGTATTATGAATTCTTCTTCTTCTGTAGATAATTAATAAATTCTTCAAGTTGTTTATATTGTATGCATTTCACTTCAGCCACTGAAGTGAGTATGTACCATAGACAGACAAAGGATAAGATCTGGCTAAGAGCTATAGGAAGCTGCTGCCTCAAATGGAGATATAAAGTAAGAATTAAGAAAGAGTTGCCTATCTATTGAAAATTATAAATCCCCCTATTTGTGAAGCGTTGTTTCTAAGACTTATTTTATATATACCTTACATACAATTGTGCAATTAGTGTGTTATTAACATGTAATTTCAAACTGGAAAGCATAACGTACATTCAAGTCTACTGTGTCTCCAATGGTGCAGCCAGTGGGAGAAGGTTGCAAGCATTGGTGAAAGGCAGGTACTAGAGAGCAATGGAGATGCCAAAGAGGGAGGAGAATGACAAAGCAAACAAAAACAGAGTACTAGATTATGTCCTAAGTGTGAACTATCACGGTGCCAGACCTTGAAGCGATTTTCAGTGATAAAAGTTTAAAATGGTTTATTTCAACACTCAATTTAGGCCAACATTATTTAAAATTTCTAGTCAATAATCACTATTAAGTGTAGGAGAATAGTTCCTGGTGCATGCAGTTGACATCTATCTTGCTCTCTGACTTATCTAATCCTTATTTACTCCCTGTGGTTACACTGTCACTCCTGTATCTCTCTACTGGTGGCAAAAATGTCATGGAATTTATTCTGACCATGACATCAATCTGTAATAAGAACACCAGTATCTCACTTTATAAATTCAAATATTCCTCCCAAAGCATCAAAGAAGAGAATTGTAAATGACACACTTGCATCTTAAATAAGATTAACAGGAAAATAATCAGGTTATAAAATTGGCTGCAAAAATTGCTGTACGCAGAAAACTCAGTGTTCAGGCTCAAGTCCCAAAGAGCAAGTGATAACACACAAAGTCCAAACAAAAGGTCTTACCATACTCCTATAGATACTTAACAGTGTGTGGTTTATTATTATAATTTGGATGGACTTCTTTCTATATGGAAACATTTGCCTGTAAGTCAAGCAAAGCTATAAAGAAAATGGAAAGGTGAAGAAAAGACTTCCTTTTTAAAGGAAAATGTTCCAAGTACTTTACCTGATGAACGTGCATGAAGATGTTCCATTCACATCTACGTTTGATTTGATTCTGCTGAAAAAAAAAAGTGCTTTTAAAATAAAGGTGTCATTGTGTGTTAAGCAGTTAATGTACACATTCCTCATGCATACCTCTTTTATATATTTTTACTTTTCTTTGAAGCTTGTTGGCAGACCCTGGTTTGTTGAAAATGGCTTAGACCACTGAGTCCAAAGTAAATGAACAGTTATTTATGTTCCAAAGAAAGCCTACTGACTGATGAGCTGGGGCATGGAAAATATACGATTCTCCAGTTAACTCACTTTCCATGTTAGCTGCTGATTGCCTTTAATGTTTCATGCATATGTATCTACAGCGAAAATATAAATGTATGTTCCACTTAATAAAGCCATTCCCTCTCTTAGGTAAAACGTCACTCATACAAAGTACATTCACTACAGTCTCCTGTAAGATCTCATTTCTCTTTGTAGCCTCCCCCTGTGAATGAGAAAGGAACAGTAGGGCTGCTTGAAGACTCAAGGCCTAAATAAGTCTACAGAGTTTCAGAACAACAAGAGCAGGAGTCAGTCATACAGAATGGGAAGCAAAGGTTGGAGAACTCTGAATATGTACTGTCTGTGCAAGCTAAGAAATTTTTTACTTTGTTGTTGTTTCTCTGTTTTGTTTTGGCGCCTGTCCTGGATCTTGCTCTGTAGACCAGGCTGACCTCGAACTCACAGAAATCTGCCTGGCTCTGCCTCCTGAGTGCTGGGATTAAAGGCGTGCACCACTGCCACCCAGCCAGGCTAACATTTTTAAAAGTCTCGTAGAAATGCAGAGGACCTAGTCCAGTCCTATGCCTGGCGTAGGATCAGAATCCATCCCTGGTGCCTAAGCAGGCCTTCTGGAGCACATTTCTATGATGAGACACCTCGCAAACCTTGAGGCAGGGGGAGGAGTTTGGACCTTCCTCCACTAAATATACCTCCTCGTGGGAGGTCTTACCTTCTTGTAGCAGAGAATGGGGGGGGGCAGGAGGAGGAAAGAAGGGGATCTTTGGTATGTAAAATTAATAAAAAAATTTCTTAATAAAAAAAAAAGAAAAGAAATGCAGAGGAATAAGATGGCTGGCAGCTGAACAGCAGCCTAGCTCCTGGGAAGATACATACTTCAATAGGAGAAAGTAAACACTGCTTTAATAAAAATTGCTAAAAAATTTAAAAAGGACTATTTAAATTGTTAGTAAATTCAAAGCCTGGCTGAGAATGCCATTAAATCTTACCCAGTAAGCGGGAGAAGCATTCTTCTTTATGTAGACTATTTCCTGGAAACACCATGGGAGCTAAAATTCCAGGACAGGGCTGGTAAGATGGCTCTGTGGGAGAAGGTGGTGCTGCAATGACCGTGCATGCATTGGAACCCGAGTTTGGTTAGGAAGAGAGAACTGAATCCAAAAAGTTCTCTTCTGAACTCCATATGAGCCATGACATCACCCCATGTACACACGTGCATGCCCCCCACATGCACGTGCCCCCCACATGCACACACACTAATAATAATAAATAAATAAAACATTATCCCAGGATTGATGCAATGAGAAGTGTCTCCTATGCCTGGTTCTTTACCAGGTTGCACCACTAAACACACACATGGGAACTGTATCTACCTATAAACTGGAGAGTTATGTCAGTGAGATCAAAGCCTTGGCAAAAACAAAAAACAAAACAAAAAAAAACCCAAGCATTTTTATAGCTGAAACATACTACTGAGTATTTTAGTCAGTGAAAACTTCATAATACTAGAAACATATATTTATTTGGGATCCATATAAGTTTTTTTCCACTTAACTTCAAAATATTGATAGATATTTATCCATCTAGAAGTTTCCTTTTAAACATAGAGAAAAGCTCCCTTTAAAGGTAGAAAGAAGAGAAAACTCAAACAAAATGAAGTATCATTGAAGACTTATTACCTTTTACATATTATGCACCCGGAACTAAGACACAGAGAGAATAAATAGATGCAGTGTATTTTATATCCTATTAAAAATGCAGAATACCCTGTCAATCTCCTTTGGGACTCTGGCAACAAATGGGGATTAGGTGATCATGCAATAACTCGTTTTACCACTGGATGGCAATGATAGCTTTTCTCTCTAAAATCTGCATTGAGCCTGTCAAACAATTTAGTGCCTAGACCCTTGGTCCCTGAGTATCTCAAGATAATCAGTCACGAACTACATTCGGGTTATCCTCCAAGACACAGCTCATGTCCCCTTTGCATCGCTTGCCCTTGGACCCACTCCACACTAAGACAGCCAACAAAGCTCCCTTACACCCAGTTACTCTGCATGAACTTGATGGTATCCAAAAAACACCGGATGCATAAGGAAGAGAAGGTTAATGAAAAAAGAAAGAAAGAAGAAAGGAAGGAAGGAAGGAAGGGAGGGAGGGAGGGAGGGAGGAAGGAAGGAAGGAAGGAAGGAAGGAAGGAAGGAAGGAAGGAAGGAAGGAAGGAAGGAAGGAAGGAAGGAGAAAATAAAGCAGGCACCAGCAGAAATTTCCTTATTGCCTCCTGCTATTGAATGATGCTGAGCTTGCAGACAGTCTAAATGTCCACTTTGTTGCTTCCTGTCACAGAGCAGTGATAACTCTCACTCTCTTTAGCACCTCATCACCTGAGCCATATCTTCCCGAGGCCTGTAGACGTACTTGTGTCAATATATACACCCGTTTCAGAAGTGCGGTTGACCCAACAGTCTAAGAATACTTTGGGTTTCTAAGGTGAATTAGTTGTAAATGGACACAGAGAAAAGAAAAGATCTTGGAAAATTTTAGATCTACGTATGATAATAAATGTTTTGCCATGAATTTTGTGTAGAGATAGAATGTATAGACATTTAAATTCATATAGATACAAAGATTAAATATATATGAAGTCATGAGTTATTACCACAGGCTACAAGAACTATTTTTTTCATGGAAATATGGATCAAAGTATATCCATTTGATTAAAGGACATCGGATTGTGCACAGTTTTTCTGGTTCATGTAAAGGAAGAATATTTTAGATTCTTATTTTGATTAATACAATAAGGTGATTTTATCAAAAAGTAAAATAAATACTATTTTATAAATATGTAGAATGAATCAACGAATGTACATTTCTTTTCTCTCAGGAAATTTATTCCTACTTTAACTTCTAGGAACCTTGGTCTGTTTCACAGGCTTTTCTTAGTAAATAGAACTTAAAAACAAAATTGTATAATTAAGAGGTATCTCTACCATACACCAAATAACTATAGTATCCTCCTATTGCTCTAGGCCTCTCTGACAGGATATACAGACACAAGGATACAGTTTTAGATCTACAGACACAATAGACAACATGAAGCCAATTTCTGGATCTTTGCCTTGTGTTTTCTTCCTACAAAGAAGCATATGCATATACAATGCTTTAATCAATTATATACATTTGAAAAAAGATTTCCTTAGTAACCAAAGAGGACACATCCCTTTCCTACCCATGGGACTTTGTCTAATAGCTTTACAGACCAGACTGACATGAAATCTTGCACAGTTGAAAGCAAAACCTTGGTACCTTGTGTACTGCTATCTACTCTCTCTATTCACCTGATACTTGAGACCTCACTGTTAAATCTGTAGTTCAAATAAAATATCTACTGATAAAACTAGGAACTTGTTAACTAATTAGAGATATGAGAGAGCAAGAATTTTTTCAAAATCTTCAAATATTTAAGTATGAATTGAAGACACAAAGGAATATCCCATTAATGTGATTTTGTGTGCAGATACATGTGTTCACATACATATAAATATACAGAGAAACACTCAGGGAGGGCATGGAATGCCAGGTCAACTAATCAGAGAATGGCCTAATGTATTTTTAACTTGGAAGAAATGGGAGATGGTGCTGTGTGTGTGTTTATTGAAATTGCTCATGGACTAGAGCTTTCCTTAGATCTTTACATTTGCAAATTAATGTACAACAATGTAGGAGTTGTGCTTCATCTAATTCATTTAGAGAACAGAGAATTAAAAACATGTGACCACAACCAGATGTGGCAGTGCACACCTGTCATCCTAGCACCCAAGAAGTGAGGCAGGGGGATTAGGAATTCCAATTCATTCTGAACAACATAGAGAGTTTCGTGCCATCCTGGCCTATGTTTAAAAAGTAAATTCAAGAATTAATAAAAACAAATAAAAAAACATTAAATGAGAATTTTATGGCTTGTCCACATGACTAGGTTGCCTGCTCATGGCTTATGTGACAAGAACATTTGCTGCCAGTACGGTATGCACACTAGGGAATGATCAAGCAAAGTTCTCCTAGAATAAATGTATGAGTGGTCCAACATTCAGGATTGCATTTATTTAGTTTTAATTTAAAGTTCATACATGAATTTATGCATTAATTACATAAAGTAAGTCATGCTGTGTCTTCAAGCCTTTAATGCAAAAAAAATTAAAAATATTTGACATATGTCTATCCATGTAATGGTTGTGCATGTTTCTGGCTATCTTCTCTCTTTCAAGCCTGTGTGTTTCACTGGGCATTGCCAAAGAGGAATTCTCAGTACAATAAAATATACGCACTCTATAACTTGCTCCTGCTTTTACTCTGGCTCCGGCAGGCTGCCTTCACTCGGTTAATATTTGTTCTTAGCTGCTTCCTCATTCTCTGGGCTGAGCCAGCCTTCCTGGAAGTCTGTGTTCCCCATGGCTCTTGAAGCTACATAAATAAAAATGTTTTTAACAGAGGTCATTAAAAGGTTCAGAGGATTTTGTTTTTTTTTTTTTTTTTTTTTTTTTATTTTTTACAATTTAAAGAGTAGCTGAGGCTGTGGACCTAAAAACCAGCAGAACAGAGCTTTCAATTGGAAATGTCAGGTTCTCAGTAACACTTTCTTCTCTCCCCTGTGGGTTAATATGCTCTGGTAGACCACTAGGAAGGGCATCTGACATCTGAAGCCTAAAAGGAGACAGAATCTTGGTAAAATATTATTTTTAAAAATCCATGAATTCATGATAAATATATTGCAGACAAATGTGTGGACTCTTATGAATGACACCATTTAAATACTTTCAGATGAAATTTGCAATTTCATATTTTGAAAATACAAACAGCTTTTCTTAAACTTTAATTCACATATAATGAAGAAAAAGATAGGGTAATAAAAGCAGGCAAAGTAAGAAATACACTTTTCCAAAAAGTTTATCCATGGCAGCTAACATATTCTTCCTGTACAAGATGCTAAATTTAAAACTGTCTATCATATTAGGAGCTTCTACACATTCTCTACTGCAGCATAAACTTTCTTGGGGCAGCCATGTTTTTTAAACATTTTCCTTACACTTATTTATTAATGGTCTCTCTCTGTGTGTGTGTGTGTGTGTGTGTGTGTGTGTGTGTGTGTGTGTGTGTGTGTGTGTATGCACATGCGTGTGGACATCAGAGGATAACTTTTGGGAGTCAATTCTTTTCTTCTACCATGTGATTTCTTGAGATAGAACTCAGATCATTAGGCATGGTCTCAAGCACCTTTGTCTCCTAAAGTTACTTGTTAGCCCAGTTCTGTTTGTTTTATTAGCATTGCTTTTCTTACTGATACAATGTATTATCATCAAATATTCAGGCATCTGACAGTGGTTCCTTTAGTCCTTACTGTAAGCCAATGCATGCCAACACAAAGAGAAAGAGACAAGAGCAAAACTGACCAACTCCACGCCATTTGATGCTTGTGGTAGAGCAATCTGGAGAGCCATTTGACTATATTTAGTAGTTGAGCTTTCATCTAGTCTGAGTTCAACTCTTGCTACTCCTCAAGTAAGGTCATTAGGCAACTGCATTCCTAACTACTATTTATTCTTATTTGAAAAAAGTCACCATAGGAGATTATTGACAGTACCATGACTGATTATTTAAGTAACCTTTAAAGTTACTGTGCTGGGACTATAAAATATTTATCATAATGCCAGCTATGAATTAGTCATTATTTGTTAAAAATGTTCCTCTATAAGGTATCAGCATATAAGTTCATCCTTAATTGGGGCAACACAGAACTCATGTCTAAAACATCTAGCAAATCATTTGTCTCATTAGTACAAACTGAGCTATGCATCTGTTTACTGGTCACTGGGAAAGGGAATGCCATGAGTCTCATTTCCTGAAAGAACATTGCAGTTTGAATTTGATAGGGTTCCAAGAACAGATATTGTCACTTATCTTCAATATCTTCCTAAGAGTATTTATTGTTGTTGTTTTTTACATTAAGTTGTATGAGCTAAAAATGTAAGAAAATCTACTTTGTGAATTTTTTTCCAATAAGTGTTATATCTTCTTGTTTGAAATTTGTAATATAGTCATAATTCTACTTCACATTTTATATCTACAAGAGATAGGAATGATACAGCTGCTTGCAGTATTCTCTGTCGTAGACTACTTGTGTTACCTGCATATATGCTTGTATAAATTTAATTGTTTATATCTCTCTAAATAAGCAATTCTCTCTCACTCTTTTGCTTTAACACTGCTTTCTGGTCCTATTTCTTTTCTCTGTAGGATCCTGTGCACTGTTTTCAAAAGACCTGTTATTTTAGTTTAATTTACATTTCATTTTAAATCAGTATAATTAATTATCAGAATAATGTCAAATGCCTCTCCTGGGCAAATGCCTCTCCAGGGCAAATGCCTCTAGTTTCTGGTCCTCACGCCTTATATACCTTTCTGCTTTCTACCGCCACTCCCTGGGATTGAAGACTTGCTTTCTGGGATTAAAGGCGTGGGTCACCATGCTTGGGTGTATCCTTGAACACATGAATTTCTGCCTCTGGAATGCCAGGATTAAAGGCGTATGCTACCACTGCCTAACCTCTATGTTTAATATTGTGGCTGTTCTGTCTCTGACCCCAGATAAGTTTATTAAGGTACACAATATTTTGGGGAACACAATACCACCACATTTCCTCTCTTTTTGTCTAAAATTAAAAAAGGCTTATAACTAACACAAGAAAAACTATCCAATAAGTATATACAATACATATAGTCAAGATTACATTAACGATGTCTAGTCCATTATATTAACAATGTCCAGTCCAGTAACATATACTCATTTCCACATCTTCATATAATTAATCTCCTAGCTAGGTGACAGACATCTGTAGGTGCAAATTTCAAAGCATCCCTGAGTAGTGTAAATTATGACTACTCCATATCTGAGCTTGAGGGTTATTATTTTAGCATACACATCAGTTTAATCTTCGTAAAAATACTCTTGGGTTGCATATCTTTATGTCAAAATCTCCTCTTTCTAGCAGTATGCTTTGTCACTTTTCATTATACAGAATTTGAAAAGAGTAACTACAAATTTATCTTCGGCTTTTATATACTAATGATGGCAATTTTTTATTAAAAATTGAAATTAAAAGTTTTAACTTTATTCTAAGTTATGCTACTTTTGTACAAACTAGTGACTCTTTTAATCTTCATTCTCAAACAATGCCTTTTTTGTTTTGTTCAAAAAGGTGTTGTCATTTATATATATATGATTCTTTGACTTCATTTGTTTTTGTTTAGCTGAAGATGATTTGCTGTGGGATGGTCTGTATGTCAAATTGCTCTGATTGGTCAATAAATAAAACACTGATTGGCCAGTGGCCAGGCAGGAAGTATAGGCGGGACTAACAGAGAGGAGAATTGAGAGAACAGGAAGGCGGAGAGAGACACTGCCAGTGCCGCCATGACAAGCAGCATGTGAAGACACCAGTAAGCCACGAGTCACGTGGCAAGGTATAGATTTATAGAAATGGATTAATTTAAGATGTAAGAACTAGCCGGGCGATGGTGGCGCACGCCTTTAATCCCAGCACTCAGGAGGCAGAGGCAGGCGGATCTTTGTGAGTTCTAGAAGCCTGAGCCATTAGGCCAAACAGTTTAAACAATATAAGTCTCTGTGCTTACTTGGTTGGGTCTGAGCAGTTGTGGGACTGGCGAGTGACAGAGGTTTGTCCTGTGTGGGCCAGGCAGGAAAACTCTAGCTACAAGATTAATTATGATTTTCTATTTTATTTTTGTGGCACATCATTATTGTCACTGTGATTAGATCAGTTCTTGATGCCTAAGAGAACAGTTATATTTATTACTGAATAATGTTGGTCATGGATTTTATTACAGTTGAAGCTAATTTTAGTATTTTTAGTACAGCATCCTTTTTTTTTATTCTGTCATATTATTTTTATATTCTGTCAGCATCACTCATAATTTTTTATCTTTCTCACCTTATTTCTCTCATCTTTGATTTACTTAACAAATCAATGGGCAATGTTTTCCCTTAAACACAGAATAGACTTTCTTTTTAGTAACTTTTCTCATTGCTATGACCAAATGTTTGACAGGAAGCAACTCAACCAAGGAAAGGGTAATAATATCTGCTTAGAGTTTGAGAGGTCATCATGGTGAGGATGGCATGGTGGCAGAGACATGGTGGCTGGGATTTGCATCTGGGATTCTTCACTTTGCATGTTGCTGAGACTGAAAGCACCAAGGTCACAGGAAGTTGTGTGGGCCATTAAGCCTCATGACTTGCTCTCAGTGAGCCACTGTCTTCAGCAAGGCTCCACCAGGTGGAATTTCTACATCCTTCCAACTTGGGGCCACCATCTGAGAACCTAGAGTTTAAATACTTGGGCCTATGGAGATATGTAATATTCAAGTATAATTTATTGACTCATGTCACTTTGTTTGCTTCCGGTGCTGGGAATTAAAACGAGGCACTCTCACATGCCCCCTCACGGAATGGCAGCCATATTAATTTCCAGTTCTTCCTCTTTTGTTGTTTGAACCTCATGCTTCAAACATAGTAATCATATCCTCTATTACAAAGCTATGTCTCTGTCTCCCTGTTTAGAAAAAAAAAAGAAAGTATGTTCAGTTGGTCGGTTTTTTTTTTTTTTTTTTTGCATTTATTTATTTATTTATTTACTTTATTTTATTTTTATTATTTTGGTTTTTCTTTTTTTTTATATATATATTTTTTTATATATATAATTTATTTTATTTTATTTTACAACATAATTCAACTTTACATATCAGTCATAGGTTCCCCCGTTCTCCCTCCTCCCGCCTCGTCCTCCTCCCCCCCTCCCACCCCGTCCCCCTGCCATTTCCATCTCCTCCGAGGCAAAGACTCCCCCAAGGATTGAGATCAACCTGGTGGACTCAGCCGAGGCAGGCCTAGCCCCCTCCTCCCAGGCTGAGCCAAGGGTCTCTACCAAGCCCCAGGTTTCAAACAGCCAACTCATGCCCTGAGCACAGGATCCGGCCCAACCGCCTGTATGCCTCCCAGACAGATCAAGCCAATCAACTGTCTCACCCATTCCGAGGGCCTGATCCAGTTGGGGGCCCCTCAGCCATTGGTTCACAGTTCATGTGTTTCCATTAGTCTGGCCACTTGTCTCTGTATTCCATCCATCTCCGGTCCCAACAACTCCCGCTCACACAAACCCTTCTCCTTCTTGCCAACTGGACTCCCGGAGCTCCACCCAGGGCCCGACCGTGGATATCTGCATCCAGCTCCCTCAGTCACTGGATGGGGCCTCTAGCACGACAATCAGGGTGTTTGGCCATCCTATCACCAGGGTAGGTCTGATCGGGCTACCCCTCGACCATTGCCAGCAGTCTACTGTGGGGGCATCTCCGTGGATTTCTGTGGGCCTCTCCTACACTCTGCTTCTTGTTATTCTCATGTGGTCTTCATCTCTCACGAACATTCCCTGTGTTCCCTCTCTGTTCTTGATCCAGTCGGGACCTCCCGCTCCCCCAAGTTCTCATTCCCTCGCCCCCCGCCCCTCACCACCCCCACTCACGTCCAGACAGTTCATGTAGATCTCATCCATTTCTCCTTCATTGGGCGATCCCC
>CABHPQ010133499.1:0-24382 GCA_902168405.1 Peromyscus aztecus
TGTGATTGGTCCTCAGCTTTCCAAGAACTCTGCAACTGGATTTACCACATCCTGTTTTCCTGAGTGTATTTCCCCATTTCATATCTTAATAAAACTCTGATACCCCTTTACATAGACTCTTATGGATTTAGCTTACAGTCCCCCTTCCTCTTCACTCTCTTCTTTGCACTGTTACATGAAGGTGTGAGCCGTCAGCTTCCTCTCCCACTTCCTTGCCTGCTGCCTGCTGCCTGCTGCCTGCTGCCATGCCTCCCTGCCAGGATGGCCTCTTGTCACTCTGGAAACCTGAGGCCAAAGGAACTCTCTCTTCTACAAGTTCCCTGACCATGGTATGGTTGTCACAGCAGCAGGAAAGTAACTGCTGCATTTCCTGTCACTCTTGCCATTCTCTTCCTGTCTCATGCTTTGTTCTGCTTTTTGTAAAACCCTGGGTCTACTTAGCACTGCCCATATGTGCATGTGTGTAGGGCCATCTGCTGGAGCATGGGTAGGATCTCAGGGGCCACATTTTTAAAGAAAACTGGTTCCCCCTCCCAGCAGCCATCAACTGCCAGTAGCTCCTCAGGTAGGGGTAGGAGGTCATGTCCCCCTCTCCCCTCCATGCAGGGATCTTCTCTGTCTTGATCTTGTACAGGTGTTCCCATGTTGTCACACTGCACTGCATTCCTATGTGTCACTGCCCAATAGTGACAGGAGAACCCTGTTTTGTTGTAGTTGTCCACAGCCTCTGGCTCTTACAATCCCTCTAGCCTCTTACATCCTGATCCTTGATCCTTGGGAGGAGGGGTGTGATACACAGATGTCCCATTCAGGGCTGGATCCTCTGTAGTCTCTTCTCTGTATGGTGACCTGTGGTGGGTCTGTGTTAATCACGGTCTCCTGCAAAAGGAGGCTTCTCTGATGAAGGTCTGAGATGTTCTAATCTATGGGTGTCAGTACAATTCATTAGAAGTCAGTTTAATACGACATCCATTCAGAAGAACAACAGTGGATTCTCCTCTGGGCCCTGTGACCCCACTAGCCACGGTGTCAGACATGATTTCCATCTCATAGAGCAGGCCTTAAATACAATCAGAAATGAATGGTTGGTCACTGCCATTGGAGTTGTCTGTCCAGTGTCCCCTGTGTACTTCTTTCCCCCAAGGAAAAGAAAAGCTGAAAACAGCCAAGTGGTCACTGTCCTTGAGCATACTTGTAACTTCAGCCCATGTCTCCAGGGACCCCTCTCCCATATTTCAGCATTTCCAACTCACTGCCCACAGTGACAACACCCAATCAAGGTGAAAGTCACCACAGACAGGAGACAAAGAAAAACTGATGGAAGTTCTGCCCCATCTTATTCAGAATTGGACTCAGAGTCCTCTTCTATGGCTGCTAGCCTGCACTGTAGACTAGTTTCTATAAAGGAAGCCTTGGCATTTTGGTTCTTAGAACTAAAAGTCTGAAACATCCTTGGGTGCTCCTGTTGGGGTATGGTGATGGTGTTTTCACCTCCCTCATTACTGGGGTGCTGGACTCTCAGGGCATGAAGCAGTAGATAATCATGGCAGTTATGGACCATTTGATCTGTAGGAGATTGGCTCTGCTGCCATCCCAGAGCAAGGACCCCACAGCACAGAGGAAAGAACAAGGCCAAGAAACCATGTCAAGGAGTTCTGCCCACTGGTTCTGGTCCTCCTACCCCAGCATATAGAAGGAAGTCTAGTCACCTTGCAGAGCCCAGAACTGCCTGAGCATTGTTATAGAAGATTTAAAAAAGTGAAATGCAGTTTACAGTGACTCCAGCGCATTGGGTGGAGGGTTAAAGAGGATTGAATGTGTATATATAAATAAGGTGGACAGAGCCTGTGTGACCCCTCCACTTTTCCCTTCTCATGAGTGATTATGTATTTAAGGGGGAGAATATGGGTGCACAATAGAGTAAATTTATCCTGAAAATATATGACTGGAAACGTGAATAGGAGTACAGGGGATATTATGATGTTAAACTGTCTCCTGGACGTCTCCCTACATTCTGTGAAACAGATTGGCCTTTGTTTGGGGGTGGACTGGCCCAAAGCACAGCTCTCCCTGATGCTGTCTCTCCTGCTGCTTGCCAGGCTTTGCACGTTGGTTTCCCTGTCTGTTTTCACTCTGGAGAAGTCTTGCCCCCTCGATTCCATATGCATTCACAATACAATCTTTACTTTAAAAAAAAAATGAGAACAAAGGCACCATTGAATGGAATCTGTGAACTGTCATTCCTGATTACACTGGTGCACTCTCTTGCGAGGCTTCCTCTTGTCCTGCCCATATCTTGCTCCAGCAAATTGGCAGACAGGTCACTACCCACTTCCCAGCAGCACACAGTTCTCCACCAGCTTGAGGCTGAATGACTTGTCCATCCATAGCCAAGCTCTGCCTTCACCTTGAAAGCACTTTGGTTTTACCATAACTGGATATGAAGGATAGATATGATAGTTTTTTCCTGATATAAAATTAAAATTTTAAAGAAAATCTGTTTAATTACTTAGTCTCTTAAAAATAAAACTTTAAAACTGTGGCTTAACACTTGCCATTTTTAAATGGTTACTAAATGAAGTCAATCCTTGGCTTTCCAGCTAGCCTGTGGAGGCCACTGACGGCCAAGACTTAAAATGAAGTCCCTGATTATAATACACACTCAGAACTTCCACTGTCAGACAGAAGCCTACAGAGCCCTTTATGGACTGTGCTAATTGTCTACAACA
The DNA here is from genome assembly GCA_902168405.1 of Peromyscus aztecus. Lineage (NCBI taxonomy): Eukaryota > Metazoa > Chordata > Mammalia > Rodentia > Cricetidae > Peromyscus > Peromyscus aztecus. Next base: position 2,730 of record CABHPQ010133499.1, read on the forward strand.
AGCTATAGACAAACAATAAAGAAGTTTCTATTGCCTATTTCTTTCATTACCATAAGAAAATACAAACTCTTGATTATTAAAATAAATGATTAATCAATAAACCTTCATTCCATGGATCTAGCTCCTCTTACTATTGCTGATATGTTAAGAACGTGCCAAAATGTAGCCACCAATAAAACAAAAATCTCAAATTCTAGCAAAATCTTATGGCCTCTACCATGTTCAAATGTGAAAAACTAAAGCCATCCTTTTCCTGGAGCTGACAGGCTTCTTACTGAGATAATTAAACTCACCAATGGATTTCAACAGCAACAGCAAAAACTCTAAACCAGCATGTTATTGTTATGGTTTTAAAAGGTTTCTACTCATTATTCTTCTCTACTGATGATTTTTCAGTGTCTACTCTCAATAGTCAAACAAACATGCCCCATGGAAGTTTTAAAAAGTAAGATTTTTTTTAATGTCATAAGAATGTAAAGGTAAGGTTGGGTGTGGTGAAGAATGCCTTTAATCCCAGTGTAGCACAAATCTTAAAAGGTCTTATTAATAAAAACAAACCTGGAGCCAGGTATTGGGGTGAACGCTGGAAGATCAGAGAAGCAGAACAGACCACATCCAACCTCACCTTGCCAATTCCTCAGCTGATCTCGTTTCCTCAAACTGGAAGCCTCTGTGTCCTCATCGGAATTGATCTCAGCTGAACTGCTGCTAAAAGCCTAAAAGCTTAAAAAGCCTAAAAAGCTTCTAGTTCCTGGTCCCCACGCCTTATATGCCTTTCTGCTTCCTGCCATCACTTCCTGACATTAAAGGTGTGTGTCTTTTTCAAGCAAGACACGAGATCTCAAGTACTGGGATTAAAGGCGTGTGTGCCACCATGCCCAGCTTCTATGTCTATCTAGGGACTGTTCTGTTCTCTGACCCCAGATAAGTTTATTAGGGTCCACAATATATTGGGGGACACAATATCACCACATTCCAGCACTCAGGAGGCAGAGGCAGGCAGATCTCTGTGAGTTCAAGGCCAGCCTGGTCTACAGTGTGAGTTTCAGGACAGCAAGGGCTGCAGAGAGAAACCCTGTCTCAAAAAAAGGGGGGTGGGTGAGGAGGACTTCTTTTGAGAACATGATGTCTTCAGAATCACTTGTAGGCAAGACTGGGGAAGATGGGTTCTTGATTAATGATTGATGTGAGCGGTCCCAGCCCACTGCAGGCAGTACTACACTGGGAAGGCCATCCAGGCTGGGGAATCCATGCTTAGTAAGCCAGTGAGCAGCATTCTTCCATGGTCTCTGCTTCAGCTCCTGCCCCCAGGTTCCTCCCTTCAATTTCCATCTTGGCTTCTCTTGATGATAGACTGTGGTCAGGATGGGAAAGCTAAATAAACCCTTTCTTCCCCACAATTTTGGTCAGGTCATGGTATCTTCATCACAGCAATAGAAACCAAACTTAACTGGAGGCTAATCAGGTGTGTGCCAAACAGATGTGTGTATTAAGGATGTGTAACTTGCCAAAACAGAAAAAAGGGGGTTGGAAATAATTAAAAACCCACATGGGAGATCTGAACTGAAGCACTTTGAAGGAATCCAGGTGAAATTCCACAAATTCCAGAGAATCAAGTAACAACTAAAAGAAAACTTCAGTATACACTGGTAGGAATGCATACCTCCTCAGATGGATAGAGGCCTCCTCCCTTCCCCATGCTGCTGCTGGTATGATGAAGACTATCTTAGAGTAAATCAGAACTAAATAGATTTGTTTAAGATTAAAATCGCTCTTAGAAGGGCTGGGAGCCTCTCTCCACATGAATGTTACATGTCTCCTATCTTAGGGAGTCCACAGCCCTTCCCACCAGGGAAACTAAAATCAGTTTCTCAATTGTGTCATGGCTCTCTTCTCCATTTTGCTTTCTCTTAGGTTACAAAGTTTTCACCTAGACTCCTCTGCTAAAATTTCCAGCCTGTGCTTTCCTGCTTGGGGACCAAATACTGATAGAAAGTCAAAAAACAAAACAAAAGAGAAAGCACATTGAAAGAGACCTGGGAGGCCCCTTTCCTGTGACTTTAACTGAGAGCACAGTCCAGAAGGTTGAAGAGGTGGGACACTTTACACCCAAGAGAAAGGCTGCTGACATCATTGCCCAGGGGAAATGCACAAGCTCAGCACAAGGAAAATCGTTAAAATTAAGATTGAAAAGTCTTGTTTATTATTTTTTAAATGATAATAAAAACTTGTTAATGTAACTAAAACAGATTTTCTAACAGTCCAATTTGATGAGTGTATAGTCTTACCCTTACTTTAAAAAAACATAAACAGAAATCTTTCTTAGATAGACAAGTGCATGTGTTCCAAGTTGTCCCTATTAAATCATCCAGGCAGCCTTTAAAATTAATTCTCAGAAGGAACCTAACAATACCTCATTACCTAAAGGACATAATGTTGGTAGAATTCACTTTATTTTTTACTTTTGATAAATGTGCTTATAAAACTGATTTATAATATTGAATACTTGGGTAAACTGTGTTAACTGCACAACACATGTGCCCAAGGAGGGATTGCTACACTTATGTGGCAGGACATCCCCAGGTTCAAGTGTCCTTTTCCTTTGAGTGGGACCCTGGCCCTACCAGAGGAAATGGCATGTTGTCCTTTTAATGAGAGAAGGACTCACGAGTTGGTAAAGTTTGCCAGAGTCTGTTGCTCTTGTTCCCAGATGTGCAGACAGGCCCACTGAAAGCCTATTATCAATAGAGAAGATGGGTTATTCCTCACCCGAGAGGGATTGATTCTCTCACAATGGGTAGTGATACCCCCAGTGGTTGATGATACCTCTAGCAGTTTTGTTGTTCAGAATTGTTCAGCTAATCTGGGTCTTTTGTATTTCCATGTGAATTTTAGTAATGTTTTTTTTCAATATATGTGAATTGTATTGTATTTTTTATGGTGATTGCATTAAATCTGTTGATTGCTTTTGTTAGGGTGGATATTTTCATATTTATCCTACCGATCTATAAGTATGGGAGCTCTATCTTCTAGTATCTTCAATTTCTTTTTTTCCCCAGTGTCTTAAAGCTTTTGTACAAGTATTTCATTTGGTTAGATTTATTCCAAGACTGTTCCTTCCTCTTCCCCCTTTTTGAGGTTTTTCTGAATGAGATTGTTTCTGTCATCTCTTTCCCATTGTGATTTTAATTTGTACTTAGAAATATACTATGTTCGTCATGGTGTTTTTTCACAGCCACAGGAAAGGAACTAAGACAACTGGTTATTGTACAAAGTTTCTAAATGAGACCTGAAAACTAGTTACGATGCCAAATGTTGTATTTTCTGTAGAAGCATTTGGTCAGGTGCAGTCTGAATGCATGCACACAGTCATTGTTCTGCATATTCTACTGTACTTAAGACTACATAGGACAAGTTTTATGTGAACTTCAGAGCTCTCCCTTGTTCTTCCTTGTTCATCATCCATAATATCTACATAAATTAGATATGATGAGGAATCTAAAGAGGACTTTAAATAGGTAGGGTGGACATATTTAAAGTTTAAAGGGTGTGCAAAGATTACATGCCCTTTTAAAGATAAACAACATAAGCATCTGAGGGTTTGGCTCCTGCAGAGTGGGGTGGCAAGTTCTTCTTTTGAAAACCATAAAGAGCCTTGGCTTTGCAAAGAGTGAAGAGTTCTGTTTAGAGTTGACCGAAAGAATGTTTTAAAGAGCTGATCTGAGCAGAAATGATCAGAAGGATGAAGGAGTCTTGAAGATGGAGGATCTTGTCTAGAATTCTTAACTACTAGACTGGTTCTAATTGTTGTTTCTGTTCTTTGTAGTTTATCTCAGGTCTATCACTATTTTACACGAACTTCTTGCAGAACATCTCATGGATTCAGTACTTCAACAACTTCAACATTCCTCATTATGGATTTACAGTAAGTTGTCCTGTCTGTCACTGTCCTTGGGGTCTCCAGCTGTAGTAACTGAAATGAATCCCAACCAAGTCCTTTCCCCAGCTGTAATCTCTAACCAGCTGCTCTCCAGGATTTTCCTTCTGGAAGCAAAAGATGAGAACTTTCCTGTTCATTCTAGTGAAATGTCAGTGAGTCATCTGGGGTTTTCCCCAGTCAAATGTTATTTGAGGGATATAAAGGGTGAGAAAAATCCCAGAGAAAAGAGGAAAGATAGATGATATGATGAAAAGCATACAGTTGTGATTCTACCCAATAAAGAAATAATGAAAGGATCAGGGACTAAGATACATACTTTATATCAGGAAATTAAAAGAAAGAGAAACCATGTGATACCCATAGACTTTGTGAAGCTTTCTCTCTAGTAAAGTGTATCTTAACAGACTATCTTACTCCCACAATCCCAACTGGTTTTGATGAAAACAAGCAAGAATATATTGTTACTATAAATCAATAGGAATTTATTAATTACAGTGTTTACATGGTTATGGACTCTGCAGAGAAGGAAACGCCTGAGATAATCTCCTTAGAGAGCCAATGTCTTTGTAGTTGGGAAGCACCATCATTTTGATCCTAAGTCTCTTGAGTGTGGGGGAGGGGCACTACTTTTCTGGGCAAACTGAACTTGGTAGGGTTTTGTTTGTTTCAATTTTTTTTGAAAATTGCAGTCAAGATTGAACATGAAGTTATAGCTCTGTTTATTCTTTGGAAACTTATAAAAATATTAAACTATTTGCCTTTCTCTGTTCCTGTTTGTGTTACAGGCTTTGCAGCACAATGAATTCCTGGGGCAAAATTTCTGTCCAGAACATAACACATCAGAAGTCAGTAGATGTCAGAACTATGTAATGTAAGCTTGAGTTCAGTGTCATAATGGGGACATAGAATGCTGCTAGACTTAGAGGGGAAACCATCCTTTCGGGATTAACACTCCAGTTCCCCAGAGGGAGTCACTGTAACCAATGCACACAGGGATGTGTTTTGATCCTACTGCTCCATGGTGTAGATAATGTGCAGAAAGCGTTTTTTGGGCCTTTGGAAAATGGTTTTGGTACCTTGATTGTGGATTTGAGTTCCTTGTTTCAGAACATTTGAGCTTGACCTAGACTGCTCTGATAGTTTAGCAAGGACACTCAGTTTCTACATGTATAGATTATGGTACCTGTGAGCAGAGGCCAAGAATGTCAGGGCACCTAGGCTAAAGTGAGTAATCTTTGCCTGCCAGATTTCAGGGTCTTTCCTCTGCCTCAAACACTTCAAAAAATCAAAGGGGTGTGTGTGTGTGTGTGTGTGTGTGTGTGTGTGTGTAAAATATCCTATCAGAGGATATGTCCTGCAATAAAAGAAAGACATATTTCAATATGTTGAAAAATATACTTTTTTCAACATTCTCAAGGAAGTATCATTTTTCCAATATCATTTAAATAGAAACAAAGATTTTTAAAATAAAATTAAAGTGTATTATTTTCAAGTTACAATACCTTCCCCTTCTATGATTGCTGTCATTGATTTGATTTTGATATATAAGTGAGAAAGGAACATGCTTATATGTTAAATCTCTAATGGATGTTCAAAATAATGATGAATAATAGTAACTCGAATTATTTTTGAATTACTGATAAGAAAACAAATATGGGGGGATATCTTATTTCCTACATCTCCTCTTTCCTGGTGTGGTGTGTCATCCTTCTAATACAAATTCCTTACCGGTTTCTTGTCAGAAGGATGGAGATGGGTAAAGTGAAAGCAGAGGCAGGCCCTCCCAGACCTTATACTCACTAAAGGATTGTCCTCACAAGAGGAAGAATAAATCTGCCCTTTCTGTGGATTTGGAAACTTTTAAATCCTAAGAGACACACAGAGATGGAGACACAGATATGGAGACACACAGGGATGGAGACACACAGGTGGTAATTGTAATATATCCAGAACTTTTAGCAGCATCTGCTTTTCTAACCTGTGTAAAGGCCTTTGCATCCCTTTGTGCTTCAACTGCTGCCCAGGCTCTGTCTGTAGCCATGGACTACTGGGGATGTTCCATAGCTGAGCTCTCTTAGTACAGGATCTGACAGGAATTGACTAACTCCTGTCAGAAACCCTTAGTCTCTCTGGTCCTTGGTCTAGCATTTGACGCTGTGTTTACTGCATGACTGTGTACTGAGTCAGCAGAACTGCACAAAGCTTTGATCTCTCAGAGTGTCTGTGTGTCATTAGGAAGCTGAGTTTTTCCACTTTGGGAGAAACAAGTACTTCATCCATACCTTTGCCCTTTGAGGAGAGGGCAGCATTGTAGATTTGGAAATGAATGACACCTTGAAGACAACAAAGTTGGACCTTATTATAACTCTCTAAACTCGGCCAAGTTTACTGAGCCTACTTCCTCTATGCTTTTAAATAGATGTGATAGCTACGCCTCTTTGGATTGATTTTGAAATTTTTGTTAATTTCAAATCAACCTGATTTGATTCAAATAGGTTAGACTGATATAATATATAATAAAAGTGTAAGTACATCATTACTACCATCAATTAAATATAAAGAAGAAAATTTTAAAGATGTGTTGAAACTATGAGTTCTTAGAAAGAAGCAACAGTGAATGTACTGAATAAACTTTGACATCATTTTTGTGTGTGTTGAATTACAGATGTACTGGTGAAGAATACTTGATAATCCAGGGCATCGATCTCTCATCATGGGGCTTCTGGAAGAATCATGTGGCCTTAGCTTGTATAATGATTATCTTCTTATCAATTACCTATGTGCGGTTATTAGCTCTTAAGAAAAACAGACATTTTTAAATCACTCTTCCACTTTCTTTGAATTAATCTGATATTTAAAAAAAACTAAAACTGTGCTGGTGACCCTGTCAGAGGAGCAGCAGGTAGCACTTGAATTCAGGAGTTTGGCCCACCAGAATGCAAGGCACTGATGGGTGAATCTTGGATAGGAAAGGCCCTGAGGGCTTTGGCTTCAGAATGTCTCTTGCTAGTGCTGTGCCTTTACACGTTTGCTGCTGCTGTATTTCTCTGGTATCTGGCATGCTGTGAATGGGGGTGGGGGATCTCCACTGCCTTGAATGTAGTGTGATCATCTCATGGAAATATCTCGTTCTAATGGGCATTTTTACCTGTGGATTATTATGAAGATGATTTCCTCTTAAGCTGTACTGTTTCACTGAACTAATGATTTTATACAATAATAGTGGTAGTTTAAATAGAATTTTGATGATTAAGAGTTTTTACCAAATGAAGTAAGACATTATTATGAGGTGAGCTTAGTGGGAATATTAATATAGGTTAAAGTGGGACATAGTGTTGCCACTGCCCCTGATAAAGCAGGGGCTGCAGAGCATAGAAAGTAGCAACAAGAGGTGTCACACAGCTGGGACTGATGAGTTTTCTTTTTTTTTTTTTTTTTTTTTTTTTGGTTTTTCAAGACAGGGTTTCTCTGTGTAGCTTTGCGCCTTTCCTGGAACTCACTCTGTAGCCCAGGCTGGCCTCGAACTCACAGAGATCCACCTGGCTCTGCCTCCCGAGTGCTGGGATTAAAGGCGTGCGCCACCAACGCCCGGCTGATGAGTTTTCTTGAGAGCCCTATTGACTGTGGCTTAGGTTAATGATTAAGGAAAACAATCGAGTTCCAGGAGTTAACTCAAGTAATTTTGATATTGGGAAATGTGTTCATGGATTTTGGTGTGCATCATAGCTAAAACAAATTTTAAATAATACTTCATGTAACTAGAAAACAAAGAATTGGATAGTTAAGATAATTGGGCAGAACTCTAAAATATGAAGAGTGAAACTAGTAATTTGTTTTTCTGGCAATTATAAAACTACTGTCTGTGTAAGCAGTTATGGCCGAAAAGCTCTTGATTTATGAGAATTCTAAAAGATAAATGTTTACCTGTATGTGGGTGCTTGGGGACAATGTGTTTTTAACCTGTAATAAGTAAAATGTTTAATTCATTAAGGGAAATGGGAAACATGTTTTTTATACTTGTATTCATTTTAATCATTCAGTTAAAAATAGAATGTAACCACATTGTAATTTTTATATTGCTGGAAAGATTCTGGGGTATATAAGCTGTAAGGGAAGAAATAAAGAAGTTAGAAGGAAGACATCAGGAAGGAGTGAGAAGGAAGTCACTAGGAAAGAAAAAGAAGGGAAACGTCAGGGTAGAAGAACAGACAGAAAAAGGATAGAGTAGAACAAGCAATGGAAACAATAATAAAATGAAGATCTAAGCTTTGACCCTCAGATAAGTCCTAGTGTGTCAGTTTGTCTGTCTGTTAGTTCACCTGCTCTGCACCTCCTCTTCAGTTTCTCTGACCTGCTGAAGGCTGCCACCCATCAACACCCTAGGTGAGAACCTGACATGTTGGAGATGTGTGTGCGTGTGTGTGTGTGTGTGTGTGTGTGTGTGTGTGTGTGTTTCCCATTTCGCTGGCTCCAGAGAGTTAAGGTTTACACTCTCAGATAGAAGAGTCAATGGAGTGATTAGTCCTCAGATTCCATGGCTCGCCTTTAATCCCTGGCCTGCTGAAGGCTGGATTCTACAACATCAAAACTTTTTTCCCCTGTAAATCCAGCCAAAAAACCAGTAACTGGAGTTGTAGGTTCTATGCTAGAAATTTTCTACAGTTGTTTAAAGAGATGTGATTACTAACTGTCTTCTAAATATTTAAACTTCTGCTCATGGACAAATGCTACAACCAACTTTCCCCAAAAACATTCCCACTGTAATGAACTGTGGCGAATGCAGAGGCTCATGGCTGCTCCAGGTACCAGAGTGAGTGACACTTGAGTGTTTAACCCTAAACAGGACATGTATACCATCTCCTCTAAAGCTTAGGACAGTGTGGAAGAGGGGTGGAAAGTGTATAGGAGCCAGAAGATGAGAAGAAGGGCTAGAAATGCTCTATTGTGGGAAGGACACAGCCATTGCCACTCTGGTCTGTCTCACAACATCTACAGCTGCTTGCACAAGAGTGGATCCCTCATCAGCACAGCAAGGGTCAGAGAGGGACTCAACAGGACCATACTCCATTCTGCTGAACTATTGCTACTGGTAGATTATGGGAGAGAGGCAGTCATTGATTTCACATGCATACTCACAGAAGAGCCAGCTAGGCTTCACTGGATATTCTAAACCCAGGGTCATACAGACAGCACTGGTTAAACTCTGTGGGTCATGAGACAAATCCAAAGATATGAATACGAGAAAGGGACTTGTAAAGAGGGACATTTGAAGGGATTAGAAGATTAAACAGAAAGGTGGGAGGGAGGGAGAATGGCTGAAATGCATTATATATATGGAATTATAAAGTTTTTAAAATAAAAATTACAAATATAAAAAAGGAACTTCTTGTGTATAGTATTTAACGAAGACTTTTTTTACTTGGTTTCTATTATTCTGTAAATCAGCAATGGTTATATTTTTTAAATTCACAAGGTATTAACAAACTAAATTATAAGTAAAAGAGTCTAATCTCCGAAGTAATGTTATTAAATATTGCATGTTACTTCATCTCATTGATAATAATCATGAGAGGAAATCAATCAAATTTCTTTTTCTTGGAAAAGGAGAATTTGTCCCAGAAAATCTTATATTCTTTACATTTTTATATCTTCATCTGTGGTGGTATTGTGTTCCCCAAAATATTGTGTACCTTAATAAACTTATCTGGGGTCAGAGACAGAACAGCCACAATATTAAACATGAGGATAGGCAGTGGTAGCATACGCCTTTAATCCTAGCATTCCAGAGACAGAGATCCCTCTGGATCTCTGTGAGTTCAAGGCCACATTGGAAATGGCCAGGCGTGGTGACACACGCCTTTAATCCCAGTAAACCAGCCTTTAATCCCAGGGAGTGGTAGTAGAAAGCAGAAAGGTATATAAGGCGTGAGGACCAGAAACTTGAGGCATTTGGCCTGGAGAAGCATTGGGCTGGTTAAGCATTCAGGCTTCTAGCAGCAGTTCAGCTGAGACTCATTCGGATATGAGGACACAGAGGCTTCCAGTCTGAGGAAACAAGACCAGCTGAGGATCCGGTGAGGTAAAGTTAGATGTGGCTTGATCTGTCTCTCTGACCTTCCAGTGTTCACCCCAATACCCGGCTCAGGTTTGATTTTATTAATAAGAACTTTTAAGATTCATTCTTCATTCATCTTTACAGTGAGAATATAAGCAACCATCCACAAAATGTAATAGCCAATGAATCCATCATTGGCCATTATCTGGCCCATAAAAAATGTATTTATTCTGTTTTAAAAGCATGGTTCTAAAATATTTTTTAAAAAACTATGTTACTTCTAGGGTTAAAACAGATCAATGAACTTGGTGTGGTGGAGCGTGCTTATACTGTCATCACTTAGGAGGTGGGAAGGTCAGGAGTTCAAGGTCATCCTCAGGTAGATTGTATGTTTGACGCTAACCTGGGCTCAAAACAAAACAAAACAAAACAAAAAACAAAGAAAGAAACAAACAAAAAACCCACACATAATGAATGACCATTAAAATGTCTTTGATGAGCTCAATAAATAAGATTTATGGATGGTGTCTTAGAGTTTCTATTGCTTTAATAAAACACAATGACCAAAAAGTAAGATGGGGAGGAAAGGGCTTGTTTGGATTATATTTCTACATCACTCCTCATCACCAAATGATGTCAGGGCAGGAGCCTGGGGGCAGGAGTTAATTGCAGAGGCCATGAAGGAGTACTGCTTATTTGCTTTCTCATTGTAGCTTGCTCAGCCTCTTTCTTATAGAAGACATAACATGCCTTACGACTGGATCTTATGGAGGTATTTCCTCAACTGAGGCTTCTTCTTCTCTGATGACTCTGGTTTGTGTCAACTTGTCATAAAACTAGCCCAGACAGGTGGATACTTCTCTGTGATGAGAAATAATGGCTCAGGAGTCTTGATTTGGGGTTTTGACTATAGTTGCCATATAAAGACAGTGTTTTTGTTATTTTGAAATAGCCCTTGTGACATTTCAGGGGGACTTTGATTAGAAAATCACTTAAGCACCAGGTTAACACAGTGATACAGAATTTGACAAGAGACTCTCCTGAGGAACATTGCTGAGACACAGACGTTGGGGTCCTGCCTTGAACATCAGTATCTGTAGAAACTAGTTCTTGGAATACTTGCCTACTCCTAGATCTGCTAATTCCCAAGGTCTTTTGCATTCCTAGAGATTATAGACTATGCTGCTGTATCTGCACCTTTACAGGTGTTTATTTCCCTTGTGTTTCTATAATTTATAGTCATATAAATTCTTCATTCAGTCTTTTCCCATAACAGGATAGTACTCATCAGTAAAATGGATGTTTTTAAATATCTTACAAACTTATGCACATGTATCAAAAAATCCAGTTTGGCTCTTGGTACAGACTTAGTGTGCCCCTAGTTCTTCCTGTTGGCCCTTTCCGTGGTTCCTTCTAACCCATCTGCATTTCTTTGAGACTCTGCTCATCCACAGACTCTCTCTAGCAGGGACCCACAGTTGCCACACTAGGCTAGTACTCAGGTAGGGGACCTTCATCCTCCTTCCTGTCCTCCATTCTGGTCTCTCTAGACTTACCCTCAGTCCTGCTGCAGTGTGTCACATGACCCACCACACATACAGTGTAAGTGCCCATCTGTGAGGGACTTGGGTTTTGGTAATGACCCAGAGAATGCCCAGCTCTTTCCTGCCACCCTAGAGTATTTCCTTCCAGCCAAGTTCTGTTCCTGTGTGGATATCTGCTGACTTACAGAACAGCTCTCTCCCAGGGTATTCACGGTTCTCCCAATAGGTTGGAACTCAGGGACCACACAACTGCCACATATGGCCAGGAGCAGAGTGGACCACAGCAAACAAAAAGACAGAATATCCACCCAACAAAGACAAGACTGAATATTTACACCAAGAAACACTTCAAATATTGTAACTCCAGATTTCTAGATCCAAGTTCAGAAAATACAAACAAGACCAACCAAGACATTATACCTCTGCCAGAATCCAGCCCCCTGTCAAAACTCTGAAAAGTGACCTATTATAAGATCAGCTATAACGTTCTTGGGTATAGATCCAAAGCACTCTACATATTATTAAAGAGGTACGTTCTCATCTATATTCACTGCTGCTCTGTTCATTAGAGCCAGAAATTGGGAACAGCTTTGATATCCATCAAATGATAAATGGATACTGAAAATGTGGTACATTTACACAGTGGAACATTATTCAGGTGTTGAATGCATCTAAAATCACTTATTCTGAGTGAGTTAACCCAGACCACAAAAGACAAAAAGTTCATGCTTTCTTTTACATGTGCATTGTTGGCTTTAAGCTTTAGACATGAGTACTCAATCTGAATAACAACAGACATTAGGCAGCTACTAAGAGACCAGGGGTTATGAGAGGATCTTCCAAGGAAGGAGAAATAAGAGTATAGCATTATAAAGAGGTAAAGAGAAATTAGAATAGGAGAATCTAATATTGAGAGGTATGGGAGGACAAGGTAAGGGAGGGAATAAGGGGAGGGACCCTTAACACTAAAGGCCATTTGAGAAGCCATACGCAAACTTACTACCATAGAAGCACCCTAAAATATATACCCACATGAGTGGAATTTAAATGGAGTCACAATATAATGGAGGAGACATTGTCCCAACAAGACATTTTATGTCACCAAGTAACATGTCACCTTGAGTGCCAGGAATGGATGATGTCATGTTGAGTCTTCGGTCAAAGCAATTCCTATAGATCTCCTCAAACATCACAGATTATTTCAAAGGCTATTGGTTGCTATCCATAACCTGATAGTAGAATCCAATTGCTGAAGACCCCACTTATGCATGTTATTAAACACAGAGAAATCAAGCAGGCACCCAGTTAGAATCTTTACCCCCACTGCTAACATCCAATTGGCCATTGGACCAAATGACAGAATTCCCCCAACATCTCCATGTGTTGCTTCTGAAATGGCACAATATATGCATCTCTGTTTACCATCAGAGCACTGTAACAGCTCAGGTTTGTCTTCTAGTATTTGTAGGCATGGATTCAAGTTTCCAATTTACTTCTTCAGCTAATTTATTTTTTCTTAATTTATTGAGATGGATTCTTTATGCCTTTAGGACAAACTTGCTTGAAATCCATGTCCTCCTGACTCTGTGTCCTGACTTGGAGTTACATGAGTATCCTACTACATTTGGCTTAATAGACTTAGTTTACAAATAAGTTTATGTATACAGAAAATGTAGCTAGACAGTATAGAAAGTTCTCATGTGCTATTTGTCCATATTTTGTTAATGTAAAAATTTCCTTTGCCAAGATACTTCGGTTAAAGCTCATATTAACGTTGCTGTTCATTAAACTGAACATTATATTCAAATTCTACTATTTTCCTATTAATACTCCTGTCTTGTTAAGGGACCTAATTTGGGATCTACATTGCATCAAGCTGCCTCATTAAAAAGTAAACTTTAGAAATAAAAGATGTAGACAAATTTCTAAACAGTCTTATTAAATAAGAAACATGGAGCCAAATATAGGGGTGAAAGCTTTAGAGATCAGGGAAATAGTGAAAGCCACCAACCAACCTTACCTCTTTAGTTCTGCAGCTACCAAAAAGGAGCTACTTCCTGTCTAACCTGTGCCTTTATTGACTTGCTGTTCTGCCCTCTCATTGGCTCTTCACCCAGCTACCTCACTTCCTTGTCACTGCCTGTCTGTACAGACCTCCAGGTCTCTATGGTTGGTACTGGGATTAAAGGAGTGTGTCACCACACTTGACTGTTCCCTAGTGTGTCCTTGAACAAACAGAGACTCTGCCTGCCATGTGATCAGATTAAGGGCATGTACTACCACTGCCTGACTTCTATGTTTACTTAAAAATGGCTGGCCTTTCTCCCCTTGATCTCCAGGCATGCTTTATTTATTAACATACAAATAAAATATCATCACATTTCAGCACAAATAAAATATCACCACAAAAGGGGCCTAGGAGATCACTGAATTCAGCTCCCTGTGACTGGATTCTGAGTATCATTTAGCACACAGTGGATGCTCTGCAGCATTGTTTCAACATCAGTCTAGAAGACATTACTATACACTTTAACCTTTGAACTTTATGGGAGAGGGTTTTTCCCTCATGACATTGGTATCATTATAATATACTGTATGTCCTGAATACTTTGTGACTATCAAGGCATGTTAGGGTTTCTATTTTGATAAAACACCATGACCAAAAACAAGTTGAGGAAGAAAGGGTTCATTTCATCTTAAAGCTGGTAGTCTATCATCCAGGGAAGTCAGGGCAGGAACTCAAGGCAGGAACCTGGAGGGAGTAACTGATGCAGAAGCCCTGGAGGAGTGCTGTTACTGGCTTGCTCTCCATGGCTTGCTCAGTCTTCCCTCTTACAGCACCCAGGGCTGGCACTGCTTGTCTACCTTGCGGGCATCTGTAGGTTCAGTTCTGAGCACCTGCATGAAGTTGGCCTGGTGGAACATGCCCAGCTACTGAGAGCATGTCTCAAAATAAAACAAGCCAAAAAAACAAGAAAAAGAAACCTTTGTAGCTGGAATTGGAGCTTCATTTCGAGCAATCCTGCATCTCTGCTTGCATTTTGCTCTCCACCTAACACTGGGCTGGGGAGAAGGTTCATTTGGTAATGGCCTGGTGTGCATGCATGAGGATCTGAGCATTCACCTAAGTGTTGTAGAATGTTATTTTAAGGTGTGTTACTTTTGTTTATGCTGCATTTGTTTAACACTGTGAAGCTGTGATTCTTTGCCTGTATAAAACACCTGATGGTCTAATAAAGAACTGAACTACCAAAAGCAAGGCAGGGGAAAGGATAGGCAGGATTGGAAGGCAGAGAGAATATACAGAAGGAGAAATCTGGGAGGAGGAAGAAGAGAGATCGAGGAGTGAGAGAAAAGAAGTAGCCAGATAAGGAGGAGGACCCAGGGGCCAGCCACTCAGCTACACAGCAAGCCATGGAGTAAGAAACAAAGAAAGGTATACAGGAATAGAAAAGGAAAAAGTCCAAAGGCAAACGGTGGATGGGATAATTTAAAGTTAAGAAAATATGCCTAGAAATAAGCCAAGTTAAGGCTGGGCATTTATAAGTAAGAACAAGCCTCTGTGTGTGATGTATTTGGGAGCTGGGTGGCAGGCCCCCCAAAAGAGCAAAAACAATCAACACCACCTAAGAATCTGGGCGTGTCACAAATCCTGGATTCTGTCTCCTTCACTGCCTGAAGCTAGTGTGGTGAACAGGCCTGTAATCCCAGCCCTTGGGGAGGCAGCAGGCATCTATGAATGCAGTTAGGCCTCTAGTCCTCATTGTATTTTAAATAGCTGTTTTGACACTTCAAGGTCAAATAGATGGCATATTTATTCAAGCCTTGAGAAGGCAGTGACATCACTGGCTACATTTTTCTACTGATTTTTTCTATAATTGCATATACTCTTGGAAAGTACTGAAGTCGTCAACCTGGGTAACAAAACACATTAAGTGCCAGATGAATATATACTAAAAATGATAAATAATATATAATTGTGCTTTGTGTTATATATATATATATTGTATTATTATAAATGGGTGGTTTTCCTCAATTGCACTGCACCTTATTCTTTGAGTCAGGACCCCTTTTTAATCCTGAAACTTATTGATTCAGCTAGACTAGCTGTCCAGTGAGCTCTATGGGTCCTCCAGCATCCCTGCTCCATTACAGACATGCACCATCATGCTGGCTTTTCTGTGGGTGCTATGGATCCGAACTCAAGGCCTCATGCTGTACAGTGGGCACATTGCTAATGGAGCTGTCTCCCAAGTGCCCATTTTCTCCATTTTAAAGTGTACGAACCAGTCAGTGATGTACTCAAGATGCTGCACAAATACCACCATGATGCATTACTAACTAAAGTTTTCCAGAATCTTAAATGAAGTCTTATGTTCTTAATTATCACATTCTCTCTCCTGCCCTGTCCAAGTCTGTGGTACTCTCAACTCCACTTTGTCCACCAATGACAACTCTAAATACATCATGTAAGTAAAATCATACTGTTTGTCCTTTTGTGCCATACTCACCTCACTTGGTATAATGTTTTCAAAGTTCTTGCCATACCACATATGTAAGATATTCTATATCTTTTTAGGGTGAAATAATATTCCATTGTATGCTGTAATCACATTTTATGGTCCATTCATCTACTAGTCTTCCCTTTCTTATAGCTTTCCAAATTTATCCAACTTAACAGGGCTATGGACCAGCTGTCCACAACAATATCTCAGTGTGCCACAGACCCCTTTGGTTTCTCAATGGAAGAAAATAATATAATGCTGACATTTGACATCTGGCCACCATAGGGCACACACCTGCACACACACAGGCATACATGCACCTCACTCAGTATATAACACACACACACACACACACACACACACACACACACACACAAATAAAATAAAATTGGGAAAGTGGTAAATTTTATGCTATGTATTTACCTATTAAGGAAAGAAGAGGGTTATATCTTCCCTTTCTCACTGAGCCCCACCCCCAGCACAGCAATTTCTGTTTTATTACACAGGAAGCATGCCTGTGTCATGACAAGAGCTGTTCTCAGGGCGGAGACCACAGCAGCAGACTGAGCAAGGCCTCTGTTTCCTGTTGTTTACATCTTACATGACCATTAGAACAGCAAACCAGCCCCTTGCTGTGCACTTGCAGATGTCTGGGAGAAGTTGGCACAGGTGTCTAGCTCATGAAAGAGGCTGGACAAGGACTCAAGGAGCTTCTATGGGAAGCTTTGCTGTGACTGAGGCATCTGAAGAGAAAGTCAAGGCTCCAGTCTCAGTGAATAAATACACTTCCTACCTGTTTCACAAAGAAAACTGAGAAAGAGAGTACGATTGGGAAAACACACCAAGGTGTGGGGGGGTATAAGCCAAAGAGACAAGTTGCTAGAATACTAAATGCAATGGAACCAAGGCACGGAGAGCTGAGAAGCCTTGAGAATTTGGCAAAGAAACAATGGCCTTTCAGAAAGCAGGTAGGTGCTGTGGGATAATACCCTTGTATACTGGCTTAATAAAACACTGATTGGCCAGTAGCCAGGCAGGAAGTATAGGAAAGGCCAGCAGAAGAAGAGAATTCTGGGAAGAGGAAGGCTGAGTCAGGAGACACCAGCCCACAGTCCAGGGAGCAGCATGTAATGGCACACAGGTAAAGCCATAAAATACATGGCAACATATAGATTAACAGAAATGGGCTGAGTTTAAAAGAGCTAGTCAGTAGTGAGCTTGAGCTAATGACCAAGCAGTTTTATTAATATAAGCCTCTGTGTGCTTACTTGAGTCTGAGTGGCTGCAGACCGGGTGGGACACAGGAAAACTTTCAGGTACAAATGGCTCCAAAAATGTGGGATCTAAAACCTGAGAAAGCTTTAAAAAAAAAAATCTAAAATGGGCTAAAAATAGCTTTCTAGTTGTGTCTCTCAGGCAAGCCATGAGCTACAATATGGCGGGCCCACAGTGGTGTGTGGCCTTGAGTGCAACATGGCAGATTCCCACCACAGTACACAGAGGCATGTGCAGCATGGTGTGTGGTGGATATAGCTTTTGCAAGTACAGAGAGAAAAAAAAAAAAAACACGAGAAAGAAAAGGGTTTTGGGCTACATGCTGCTGGATGGAAGCATAGACCCATAGCTTCCCAGAGTCAGCAATGAGCATGGTTCTCCCAGAGCTGGCGGTAAACATAGTTCCACCATGTTGGAAAGCTGAGGTGGGTGGAGCCAGCAGCCAAAGCTGCTATTTCAGTCCTAGTAATACTGCAGTTTAAAGTGATAGATTCACAATAAGCTGATTCAGATAGAATAAGACTTTAAATGATTTACAATGTGTATAAAAATGTCTGTAGGCTTGAAAGAGGAAAAGGAATATAGACAGTTATATAAAGAAATAGAAAGTTTTAAAAAATAAAGTCTTTAAAGAGACAGTAAAGGTAGTATAAAAATAAGCCACACAAAGATGGATATTATACAGAGAATCTGGATTGTGTTGTCTTTGAGATTTTTAACTGCAGGGAGACATTTGATTGTAAAAGCCGCTGAGTTAAATCAATATATTTAAAAGATATCTTGAGTTCAAAATTTATGTCTAAGGATATGTTGCTTTGGAAAAAAGGTTCTGCTTTTGTTTCCACAGATGATGAGAACTTGTGGATTGCTTCCAAGCTAATACAGTTTGACCAGCCAAGACCCACTGAAAGGTCTCCAATGACACGATGGCCCAGATCATCCAACATCCAAAATCAACTTCAAGGCAACTGGCTCAGAGAATATAGCCTCACAGACTACTCCCTTAACCATAATTCTTAATTTTCTCAGTATCCCCGTAAGATTGACAGTGCCCTCAACCAGCAGGAAGTAGTATAAGAAGCGATGCCCAAATTCCCGAAATATTGTTTATGAATGTTTATTTTTATTTAAAACAGGTTGATTATAAATGCAATCTCTTTCTAAAGAAGAAAAGGGGATAGTATAGATATGATAGGATAAAAGAGTAGATTATTGAACCTACTTTTAAAGAACAATTTGTTTAAAAATGTTTTACATTGGTATAGATTTTAGTTTACTGATATAAATTAAAGTTAATTTTGTTATACTGTATGTATGCTTCTACTCTTGTTTAAGGTATTATGTTTATGTAACTCATTTAAATTGTAATGGATAATTAAAAAATACAGATTAATAATTAGTTTTCTATGATAGTGAAACTTATAATCATATTAAGTTTTCTATATAAACATAGATATATTTCAATTAGGTAGGTATCTTTAAACACATCAAAGACTTACAGAATATAGTATATAAAATGTTTTAAAAACTTAGACTTTGCTAGACAATGAAACACATATGCTCCTGACAGCAACAATTGCTTGAAGGAGAATGATGAGCATTGAATAAACTCATTATGGAGTTTACTTTCTTTGTGGCAAAAGTTAGCCACTGGACAAAATAGTGCCCTTGCATTGACTGACAGTATGTTATATAAACTGGACATGCAGGACCCATAGGAAGGTGACCACTGATTTTTGTAAAGTGAGATGGTCCTTCAGGTCCCTGCTTCACAGAAGAAACTGTCAGACATTCTACAAGACACAGAGAGAAGTGACTGAGAGACTCTAGGCCTATAGGCAGAAGATGGATGACCCAACATTGCAGAGGAACTTTGGATGACTGTTCAGGCAGGCAGCTGTCTCTGTCATTTCTAGAATTTTGGAAGTTGCTTACAATGCTCTTCATGTTTACTTAGGTAATATATCTTTCTGAGGTCTTTGATGTAGTTGAAGACTAGATAGTTATAATTTTCCTTAGTTATGATAAAAGATAAGTTACATATGAAAACTTAGACTCACAAATTCGGAATAAATAGAATATTTTCTTTGAATTTGCCAAATATAGACTAGATATTGTAACTGTAATTGTTGCTTGATAACTGTTTTGTTATATATAATTTTACTATGTTAAAGTTAAAACTTACCTTTTTAATTGAACAGAAAAGGTGAAATGCTGTGGAATAATGCTTTTGTACACTGGTTTAATAAAATACTGATTGGCCAGTAGCCAGGCAGGAAGTATAGGCAAGGCCAGCAGAAGAGGAGAATTCTGGGAAGAGGAAGGCTGAGTCAGGAGATGCCAGCCCACCATCCAGGGAGCAGCATGTATAGCACATAGGTAAAGCCATGGAAAATGTGGCAACATATAGATTAACAAAAATGGGCTGAGTTTAAGTGTAAGAGCTAGTCAGTGGTAGGCCTGAGCTAAAGGCCAAGCAGTTTTAATTAATATAAGTCTCTGTGTGTTTACTTGGGTCTGAGTGGCTGTGGACCAGGCAGGACACAGAAAAACTTCAGCTACAAGAAAAGGATAAGAAATTTGTAGATAGAAAGATAGTGACAAGAAGAAAGACAGAAACACAGGAAAGCTTCAGGAGGACCTGGGTCAATACCCAATGGCCCAGAATTTTATTCAATGGGGCTTTTTATAACAATGCCATGGGGTGAGGCAAAAGACCTCCCTCCCCCTTGCTATATACAGCCAAGTGTAGACCCTTCCAAACACCTGATACCCAAACCTGTGTTCCAATCATCCTCTTATGCAGTCCTGCTGGGTAAAGCAAGCTCAGATCTTACTAGGAAACCTCTGTGGGTTCCCACACTTGATACTATACAAACCTTGTTCTCCAAATGAGCTAAAGTAAGTCTAGTTACTGGTTGGATAAAACTTAGTCAGCAGGGCACTTACCACAGGTGCAGAGAGATTAATGCACTCTTAAAATACACTGGTATTTTTAAGGGATTGGCCAGCCTGTTTGTTGTTACTCTCAGGACATGAAATTTGTGCACACTGTGATTTGCTAGAATCAATAGCATCCCTGTGGTTGTCATCTGAATAGCTAACTTCTCATAGTGAGCTTTACCATAATGCCTACTTCAGATACTGTTAAAAAAATGTTTGATTAGAACAGCAAATCAGAACCCACAAAGGTAGATTATAAATTTTATCAGTTAAGGAATATCTATAATATTGCTTTATTTTCTTGCTTAATCATGGAAATGGAAAGGCTCATTTCTTTTTCAGAAAAACATACAGATTCATAATAGCAGCTGTCCACGGGACTCTGTTTGTGCATTAAATCTGAGGAAATATACTTCCTCCACCCCTCCCCCCGCCATGTGTCAGACCCTCTGTCGCTGCTCTCTGAGGCCTGGATTAGGCAGACAGCCAAGCCCACCCACCATTTCCTGAGTTCTGGGGCTCTAAACTCCTGCTCTGGTGGCTACACTAGCAGAGCCATTCCCCAGCACTTGAAATACACCTTTTTTTTTTTTGTAGTAACATGGGATAAGATATACATGCAAAATCTGTTTCTGCATTTATCATTATTAAACTCTGAAGACAGAATAAATATGGCAAATTGCCAAAAGAAACAATCTTGAGTGGAAAACTATCACGAGGAGGCTCATTGAAATAGACGTGATGAACTGAGGATCTCCTGAATTTAGTAAAGTTGCATCCTGGGTGTCATAATAAAAACCAATGATCTGTCATGTGGTCAGGGGCAGTAAAGGGGGAAACGTGCTGGCTTTTCAGTCTTTGCTGGCATTTACTTTTGATGGAAATGGGTCTTGTGTGTATGTGTGATATAGAACACGTAAGAGACTGAGAAACATCCATGATACAGCATACCTAGTGCTTCCAACTGTACACACAGTAGCCAAGGTTCTTCTTAAAAGCATTTACTGATTTATTATCTATCATCTGTCTACCTACTATCTATCTATCTATCTATCTATCTATCTATCTATCTATCTATCTATCTATCTATCTGTCTGTCTATCTATCTATCTATCTATCTATCTATCTATCTATCTATCTATCTATCTATCTATCTATCTGCATGTGCTTGTGGAGTCCAGTCAAAGGAATTGTATCTCCTGGAATTGCAGTGACAGACAGTTGTGAGCTGTCAGACTGGATCCTGGGACTTGAACTTAAGTCCTCTGGAAGAGCCTTGAGCATGTTTGACTACTGCACCATCTCTCCAGCCCTAGTGCACACACTCTATGTGTGCTTTTCTAAGAGGGCTTGTCATTGTAATTTCCCTGGCCCTAAACGTTGCTGGGCTC